>LIEC01011834.1:0-31443 GCA_001925005.1 Drosera capensis
TGTCAAGCGTGCCATACTCCTCAGCTGTAGGAAGTTTGATGTATGCGATGGTTTGCACAAGGCCGGATATAGCTCATGCAGTTGGTGTGGTGAGTAGATTTCTTTCTAATCCCGGGAAGCAACATTGGGAGGCTGTGAAGTGGATCCTTAGATACTTGAAAGGCACTTCCAAGTTGTGTTTGAGTTTTGGAAAGGGTGAGCTTGTGTTAGAAGGCTACACGGATGCAGATATGGCTGGAGATCTGGATCACCGAAAATCCACTTCAGGTTATGTTTTCACTTTTGCAGGGGGAGCCGTGTCGTGGCAATCCAAGCTGCAGAAGTGTGTTGCTTTGTCAACTACAGAGGCAGAATATATTGCAGCTACTGAGGCTGGTAAGGAGCTATTGTGGTTGACTAGATTTCTCCTAGAGCTGGGTATGCAACAGGAAGAGATGGTGGTATTTTGTGATAGTCAGAGTGCCATAGATTTGAGCAAAAATGATGTGTATCATTCCAGAACTAAGCACATTGATGTGAGGTTCCATTGGCTGCGGGATGCAATCGAGAAGCAAAAGATGAAGCTGAAGAAAATCCACAAGGATAAGAACCCGTCAGACATGTTGACGAAGACAGTTACCAAAGACAAGCTTGAGCTCTATTGCCGGCTTGTCGGCATGGATACCAGATGCTGATCTGAAGACAGGTGTGCCTCCCTCCTTGGGCTGGAGGGGGAGATTGTTGGGCCTATAAAAGGTCCAGCCCAAGACAAAAGATATAAAAGGTCAAGCCCAAGACAAAAAAAGTATTCCCTCCTTTGCTGCAGCCTTCTTCTTCTTTTGTCCAGAGTGAAGAGCCGTGTACAGGTGTTCTTCTCTTCCATCATCGTTGAGCTGGCTGTGTGTGACAAACAAAACAAAAAAGGAGAGGTGAGTGCAGCTCCGCTACTAGTTTTAGGTGGAGAGCAGTTTCGCTGCAAGTTTACAGAGGCGAAGCCTTACAGAGGCCAAGCTTTACAGAGGCGAAGCCTTATAGAGGCCAAGCTTTCCAGAGGCGAAGTTTACAGAGGCAAAGCTTTCCAGAGGCGAAGCCTTACAGAGGCGAAGCTTTTCGGAGGCGAAGCTTTCAGAGCCGAAGCTTCAGTGTTTTTTCAGTAAGCTTAGCTTCAGTGTTTTTCTGTTTTCAGTGGCAGAGCAGTTTTTCTAGTTTTTCGGTGAAAAAGCAGGTTTCAACTTTCAAGCTGAAAATTTCAGAGACATCGCTTGCACTTGACGAGAAGTAGGTTTTGAGTGTACTTGGGCTTTCATTAATACTTCTTGTGTATACCTCAAGTTTTACATCTAAAACTTGAGAAGAACAAGTGTACTTGTTTGCTGATATAGTGCAGTTTGCCGGTGTACGCCCCGTGGTTTTTTACTCTCCAACTTGGGAGGGTTTTCCACGTTAAATCTTGTGTCTGTGTGATTGTGGTTGCTTCTTCCAACACAATAGCACCGTCTCTTGTTAGGTTCTCAATATTCTGCAAATAGTTACCGAAAAACCCAACAATTCTCGAAGATAATTTTTGTTGGGGCTAAAACTATTTGGCATATAGGGTGCGTGAATATGGTCCCGTTGCTCGCTAATACAATAGCCATGACCCATTCCCTATATTCTCTTGGTTACAAATGGCAATGTTGGCTATTTAATACATAATCTAATTTGTTGAAGCAAATCAATCTAGTACACATTATATAAGTACTGAATATATTCATTCTTGTATCCATTCCTGATTTTGCTTGGTCTATTGCAATGGCTACAACAGACGATCATGGCATCAGAGCTTGACGAGGCCTTGTTTTCTTGGTAGCCATATGGCTCAAAAGCTCTTTAGCTCAAGGAAGGCATTATGTTAGTGTAAAGCTGGCGAAGGCACCAGATGGCACTGTCCGAACCTTCGAGGTTAATCGAGTTCTTCAGTTGCTTCATTCAAAATTTTTGTTCGTGGGCAACGATCTCCATATATAGATTTGAACTTATGCAGCTAATCACTTCTCTGATTCATATTGTGCAGGGTGACGATGGAGACGTCATAGATTGTGTTGTTTTTCACAAGCAGCCGGCTTTCAAACATCCTCGCCTTCATAACCACAAAATACAGGTTTGATTTGGATCCTACTGTATGGATAAGATTTTATTATGGTTCAGCAACAAAGCCATGGATCTTATGGAGCAAATATGGATGTTGATCCTTTCAGTTGCATTTAACCAGTTCAGATAATTGTCTTCTAGATTAAGCCTGTATGTTGGCCGCTTATGATAAAATATTTATTAGAGGTCTATTGATCCAAACTCAGTCTTGTATAATGGATTTCTGCAGATGGAACCGAGTTCATATCCCAATGTATTAAGACAGAGCAATCAAATAACAAATGAGCTTATGCAGCCTTGGCATGCCAAGGGAGAGTGCCCAGCTGGTACTGTACCTATCAAGAGACCTCTGAGTAATTCTCCCAAGACCAAAAGGCGAGATCACGACAGGATTGACACGATCAACGAAGTACTTAATCCCCATCAGGTACTTTTTCTTCTTATCTTATTATCGTTCACTTCACTACATGGGCTATATCATGTTCTGGGGTATTCATGCATATGTAGCAGTTTTGAGATTTCATGAAAATAGAAAAATTAGTTAAGACACTCAATTTATGAAGTCAATCTATGGCCATGGTATCATGATCTAGTTAATAAGGCAAGGTTCTATGGATATCTCATTTTGTGAACTTTGTTATTTATGACTGAGGTTGATACAATAAATGCAGTATGCCGTGGTTCATTACCCTGGCTTCAATGGATCTATCCATGGAACTTCCGGGACGTACAGTGTGTGGAATCCATGGGTGGCAAGAGGGGAGGACTATTCTGTTGCACAAATATGGGTGATTGCAGGCACTGGCGATGATCTTAACACAATAGAGGCATGTAAGTACTCATTTTTTGAAAAATTCCTGATGAACTCAATTCATAATTTCTAGACGTTTCAGTGACTACAATCATATATACTGGACTCAGGAATGCGATATCTATGTCAACATGTTATCCGTTGTGTGTTTACGCATTGCAATCCAGAACTAAAGGGTGGATACAAAAAAAAAAAATTCACATATTGGACGGTAACTTGCTTACCTGTTATATTCTCATCTTAGTTTTGCTATAATTTGTACTCGGGTCTGATTATTTGGTTGCGATTTTGGGATGAACAGAGCGATCACTATGAATTCTCCGGTTGCTTATAACCTGGAATGCGCTGGTTTTGTACAAGCAAGCAAAGTGTTTGCCGTGGGTGCCGCATTGCCTGTTTCAACCTACCAAGGCCCGCAGGTGGAAAGGAATATAACACTTGATCAGGTAAGTACAAGCAAGGATAATATAAATCTGCAAAACTAATCGCCCAAAGCATATGCTTGCATGAGTTGTACATTATAAAGTGTAATGGGATACCATTTGATCTTGTGATTTCTGTGTTTTAGGATAGTGAAAGTGAAAACTGGTGGCTGTACGTCGAAGGAAATCCAATAGGATACTTTCCTAGCGAACTCTTCACGAATCTATGTTATGGAGCTGACAAATCTATGACTCGACAGGGACTCGCGGAGCACAAACCATGACCCAGATGGGCAGCGGGCATATTGCTAGCAAAGGTTTTGGCAAAGCGAGTTATATCAGTGGTCTTACTATACGAACTTCCGATAGCACTGAATTGGCCACCGGTGTTCTTCATAAAACGGTGACAGCACCTTCGTGCTACAGCTTGCAACAGAGTGACGATGCGGTTTACTTTGGTGGCCCTGGATGCCCATTTGGGTAGTTCATGTAGGGGATGCAACATGAGTGCTAATTGTCGATGTTCGCTAAAAATGTTGAGGTGATGGACCAAAAATAGAAATATGCTTGGACCTTGCATATTTGCTACCTGATATGTGCAATTATAGTTGTTCAAAGACTAATTGTAACTAACTCAGATTCATACATATTAATGTACCTGCTTTGAAAATTTTTGTGATACTAATGGAAATTTTAATAGGCAGTTGACAGTGCAAAAAAGCTACTGAGTTATAGTAGTAGCTTGTTAATTACACCATACCAGCTTGATTTATAAAGCATGTCATGCAACTTGGGGAAAAGAATCCAAGTGATTACAAGATATGTACTCATGACTCCCAAGTCATAGTTATACCACAATTCAAGATATTATCATTTATGTATGGCAAACAAACAACTCTAACAATAACTAACCAATACTCGGAGGGCTGATCCTCGAATGAAGAGGTCCACGATCGAATCCGGCCACGCTTTGGCCTCGACTAAAAAGGTCCTTTGGGAAAACCGACCTTCGGTTGATCGAGTTATTCCTCGGAATAATCTTTTTAAATAACCAATCAATACTAGTCTCGTGTAATTGGTGATCATTTTTCTGAGATTATCTTTCATTGAAAAAAGTAAAATGCTAATCGCGCTCTCTTTGATGCTTGTTCATAGATGTACTGTTCATCTGAATCTATACAATTTTAGAATTTAAAATCCAAGCATCAAAACAAGATTAAGATTAAGATCAAATCCAAGCATCATTTTACTGTACTGTTCATGTAATCAACCTTTTACATAAACTAGCAACATGTAGATACAACACTGTGGTCCTCCTGAAATCATTTACCATAATGCTTCTTAGCTTTGCATGATTAAGATTAAGCCTAAACAAACCCGAATACATACCCTGAGATTTCCAATCATCTTCTAAGTTCAAAACCAACAACACCAAACCAATTCTGCCTTATATTCACAAATATGGGAAGCTACAGCACCGCCACACATCGATCATTTTCGAATTCAGCTCCCATGCTAAAGGATCCACGACAGAACCTATCCGAAGAAACAAAGAGCACCAGAAGAAAAATCACCATCAACTTCACCATCCCATGGCCATTCAACATACCCGCAACAACAGAAGTTGCGTCAGCAAGGATATCGAAGAATTTGGCATACTTCAAGGTGTATTACATGCTGTTTCTGTGGGCGGCGCTGTTCATCAGCCTCATACCTGGGCATAAACTCTCCCTGATCATATTAGTCCTCATGACGAACGTCACGGTCATGTACCACTTGATACAGAAAGCACTGCCGGATTCTACTCTGCTAAATTCCATTGATAGGAGATTGGTGCTGTCTTTGCTTGCGTTTGGCACGGCATTTATGGTTGTGGTCACTGGTGCAGGGCTTCATCTGCTGATAACCGTAGCCTGCACGACCACCATCATGTTGGGCCACGCGGTTCTTCAGATCAGTGATGGTTATGTTCTTGCCAATGAAGAAGACCCTGCAACAAATGGTGAAGAATTGAGTCCCGTTGGTGATCAAGAGCCTGCTGATGAAAAGGTTTAGGGTTCAAGACAAATTACAGACTCCATTACTGGTTCGAGGGTGAATCAGATACATATATACTTCTCGAAGAGAAGAAATCAATGTCGACAGGACCGGAAAGAGCTTATATCGATTATGCAATAACTTAGCTTGAGATATTCTTACATGCTTTTTGTCAATGAGCTGGAAATTAATTCAAGCAAGCTGAAACACAAGTTTTCTTCTTTGACAATCTCTGTTATAGTAAAATTTTCAAGATCCGGGCCTCCTCGGCCGCATACTGGGCTGTTCGCTATATTCTGGATGCCCGTAGGCCGTAGGAAAATAAAGCAAAACAAAATGTTGATAAGTATAATGCAATGTGATAACTGTTGAACAATCCAACTCAACTCTCTTTTCTACTCTTTGTTTTTCAAAATCAATTTGATTACTCTTTTTGAATAGCTCATGTGTTATATTATGCTGAGCTCACTGTTTACATATATGTGCTTTGGATTAACCTATAAATAGACTTGTAATGTTCTCTTAGTTTGTCATTCCAGAACAAAAACTCAAGTAGAGCAATCTTAAAAAGAATAAGTGAGAAGCACTTAATACAAGTTTTGTGCATCTAAAATATATCCAAATAAAAATATGGTGTGATTTGTGAATGTTAAATACAATTATAATATAGTAGTTTTATAAAGTAAACGAATTTATAATACTCTATTTTTATTAGAAATTATAATTATCGATATATTTTGATTCAACGATCCAATTTTCTAACAATGATATCAATATTGACAAAAAAAAACATTATAAAAAAATATTGATAAAGAAAAAACTTGAACTGAATCATGTAATTGCAAAAAGATGAATAAAGAATATTACAGGCATCCAGCACCAGGCTACAAATTTGCGCATTGTAGGGATACAAGCGTGACCATCACGAATTTCAATTGTTTCATTGACGAAATAACGAAATTTAAATAGAGAATCACCTTTCAAGTATCCGGATCCTTATCAACATGGAATACTTCACACATAGCAATAATTTGCAATAATTACCGCTCAACCTAGCATAAATTCCCACTATCATGGCAAATCGAAAGTCAAAGAGCTCTATGAGGACCATTACACACAAGCATTAGTAGCATTACTATCTCAGGATTATGTCTTCAAATTTCACAAAAATCTTGTAATTATCAGATTTTCTAATTTCTTATATTTCATCTGTCATATGTTGTGTAATATAGTCGTATATGAGTTGCAAGAAAAAGCCTATAAAGATGTCAAATCAAATGCCCAAGAAACAACAACTGCAAGCTGATTTCTATCAAAGCCCTCAAAGTCACTGAAGTTCACAATAAGTAGATTTTCTAGGGTTTTCAGCAGCAAAAAAATTTCCAGATCACTACATCATCGACGAAAAACAAAAACAATGGAAATAAAATTAGATTTTTCTAGTTCTAGATTTAACATGTGGGTGAAAATTTATTGTGTATTCAGATGTATCTTCGATCCAATCCAAGACTAATTGATGAATGTAAAAGAAAAGAATGGAAGAAAAAAAAAAACACAAGTAAAAAAAAAAAGATTTACAATACCACAAAAAAAAAGGGAAAAAAAATATTCACCTTTATTTTTTGGCTGAAACGATGCCATTTATCTGCCAATTTTATACCCGCACCCGTGAGTAGAGTTCCTTGCCAAAATTCCAAAACCCTAGCCCGACCTCGCTCCTCTTTTTCCTCTCTTCAAATCAATCAACCCATCTCAGAAACCTTAATCGCATCGCAATCGATCAACAATGGGTACTCTTTTCGCGCTAATGTTCTCCGATTTTTGTTGTGAGTGTGGCGTTTGATTTGATGTGTGTGTTGATAAATTTGCAGGAAGGTGCACGGATCGCTGGCGCGTGCCGGGAAGGTGAGGGGGCAGACGCCGAAGGTGGCCAAGCAGGACAAGAAGAAGCAGCCTCGCGGACGCGCTCACAAGCGCATCCAGTACAATCGCCGCTTCGTCACTGCCGGTATTCGCGTTATAAAATGCTGCCATAGTTGATGGCACGAGGTACCGAGAACTCAGTTCCTCTTAGGCGGGAGTTAGAGTTTGTACTGCTCAGCTTTAGAAGAAATAAGGAAAATTGAGTGTGAATTGATAAGTTTCTAAGTCGTGACAAACGTTGGTGGGTATGAGTCTGGTGTTCTCCAACAAGACGGTATACCTGATATCGATTAAAAATGTTTTTCCCCAAGCTTGATTTTCTGTATTCACCTTAGAACTGTTGATTTGTTAATGATGGATAGGTTTGTTAGTGCGGACTTGTTCTTTTCATGGTGTTCTAATTCGATGGTTTGATATTTTGGAATAATGTAGCGCCTGCCTTTTTTAATCAGGGAAGCTGTCTTTTTGTTGTCACTCAAGTTTAAGTCCTTGAATAGTTGTGGATTGGAAGAGATTATTTCAGTTTTAGCTTCATGTTCTTGCTGCTGCCTGTGGGCCTTGTCGGAAACCTAGTACGAACCGTGATACGTAGATGTGAACTAATGCATCAAAAAGGAATAATCTGCAGTAGGCAACACTGAGTTTCGGGCTACCAGAGCATCACTATCTGTCATGAAACTTTATTGGATTTTGCTGGAGCTTGGGTTTCAGGTGCTCTGAAAGTATATAATTTTCGCTGAATTTTGGTATTACTATAGTCTATTTTCAATGAGAATCTAATTCTTCTCCATAACTTTGAGCGGTCTGAAGTGTCTCCTTAGGGTTTTAATCGGTTAGTGTACGTGAGAGAATCGTTAGGCTGAGTAAACAATTTATGTTACCGTATTGTATGGTTTAGATATTCCACATTGGTTGTTGTATCATCAGTTTTGTGCTTCAATAGCCATCAGCACTCTTTGTAGCATATCATAGAGAAAGACTGTTTGGGTAAGGCCGGTAATCTGGGATGCAGGCATGTCCCGTGGCAGAAGCAATATTTGATCTTCCAAGCCTGGCTCTATTTTGAGTTGATTTCGTCATCCCCGATCTCATACAAGCCTAACTACTCTTGATATCGTCTTTATATGCTACTTCTTCGTGTTCTAATATCTTCTTTGTCAATCTGCAGTTGATGGTTTCGGCAAGAAGAGGGGTCCCAACTCATCAGAGAAGTAAAACTTCGGATCCTGAAATGAAGCATTTTACCTTTCAGTTACTGTCTTGAGTGATGATGGTCGGATTTCGTGTACAACTTTTTTTCCTCGAAGACTGAACCTCTGAGTTTCATGACTTGCATTTTTTAACGGAAATGTGGAGTTTTTGTGTTGATGAATATGGATTCATAATTCATAATGTTTTTCGTACCCCTCGATCAATTTGGTACGTGGTAGTTGATCGCTCTGTTATGGACCTACGGTGTTAAATCTGTTGGACTGGTCTGACATCGCATATGAGAAATTTAGCACGGTTGCATTATTCTGATGATTGAGTCATTCCATTTGGTATGCCGTCTCTGAAAGATTATCATCTTCCGGTTGCTGGAACTTTCATCCTGTTCCAGGTTTGATTATTCTAATGAAAAAGTTGAATGTCACCTGAATGGCTTATTTCATCTCAGGATATCCATTTTTGCATTTTCATGACATAGCAATGCAAAACTGATGTAATCGTATAAACTTGGATCTGGCCATTGCCATAAGTAGAATAAGAATGGCATCTCGTCGCCTCAGCATATGAGCCGTGTTGTGAAACAAAGGTATCAGAAAAGCTCGTGTATCACGAACATTACATGATCATCCTGCTCTACTTTTCCCATGACGGATCCTTGCAACACATTTCATTATTCTTTTGCCCTCGTCGTCTTGGACTCTCTTTCTCTCGTATTTCTTTCCAGCTTCAGTTTCATAATAAAAACACCATTGCAACCACAACAGCTCCAAAACTCACCAAACAAGATCCCTTCTTCGAGGGTTGAAAAAGAAACAAGTATGAACCAAATTGGGTTGATTCTTGTTCAATAATTCTTAGCTTTCTGGATCTCTTTTATGTCCTAATAACTCTCATTGCCATACTCCTGTGAAAACACCACAGAGGCAAAAGTCCCATCTCTTCCTCTTTTGCCATATTCTGTGAATTTCTTCAATGAAAACTGCGATCTGATCCCAAAATTTCATACCCTTTTGAGGTCTCTTAATCAAAGGTGAATTCAGCATTTGCCCATTACGTATGGTACATTGGAAAGTCCTTTTGTCTCTGATCTTGAGGTGATCCAACCATCAGTGGTGAGTGAGCCCTTGATGACAGGGTTCGTGTTTTCTTTTAATGCCGGTGTGGCTGTAAGGGGCACTAGGCGCATGGTTATGATATAGGATGCGCTTTTCATCATTTGGTGCTTTGCTGGATCTGAGAAAAGCCATTTCTCAGTTTCATCTCCTCAGATCCGGAGACGTTCTCGTCGATTCTTATAGGCGTTTGCCAAAATTTCCCTAGTTCAATGAGTGCCACGAAAATGCTGTCAAGAGAGGAAGGGAAAGACGCTTTTTCTTCTGCAAGAACATATCCAAACAGGCCTGTGCCAATGCGGATTCTTCAAGTCCTCCTGTTCTTATTTGTCTCCGGTCTCGGGGTTTGCATAGTTAGTATGAACATGATCAAGTACTTTGGTGCTATCAGTATGGTTCCGACGAGGCTGCCATTTGCTCCTTGCATCGAGGAGAGTAGCTTGGAGAGTTGGATAAGGCTGCCGTCAACTCTGATGCATACGATGAACGATACTGAACTGTTTTGGCGGGCTACGTTCGTTCCACAGATCAAGAGCTATCCATACAAGAGAGTTCCCAAGGTCGCATTCATGTTTCTTACGCGGGGACCTTTGCCACTTGCTCCTTTATGGGAGAGATATTTCCAAGGGAATGAAGGACATTATTCGATCTATGTCCATTCGCTTCCAGATTATCGTGCCAACTTCTCGAGTTCATCGGTTTTCTTCGACAGACAGATCCCAAGCCAGGTACCCTCGACCTTGTCTCTTCATGTGTTATAGTATTTCTGTATTGGAACTTGGACAAGCTCCTCTTGTGAGGTAATCAGTGTTCGTCCTTCAAGATACTGAAAAGATGGTAGATTTGGATTCTAATTGCGCCTTGAGATCTTGAGTCCCAATCCGGGTATGTAAAAAGTTGCTCCCATTCAAAGTGAACCTTGTCATACAGATCGAGGTTCAAACCTCATCCATGAAATGCGTGATTTAAGTGTGTGACCAATGAACCAACCATAGGCTAAAGAAGTTTCCAGCAACTACTTGTTTCCTCTTTCAGTACATCAGATTGACTAAGATCTTCAATCTGATGAGTTTGGCCACGAAAACATATAAATGCACGTATGATCATAGCTTGGTTATCGATTGCAGGTGGCAGAATGGGGTAAGATGAGCATGTGTGATGCGGAGAGAAGACTACTAGCAAACTCGATGCTAGACTTCGCTAACGAATGGTTTGTCCTCGTCTCCGAGGCATGCATACCTCTACGTAACTTCACCATTGTCTACCGCTATCTAGCTAGGTCCCACTACAGCTTCATGGGCTCGTATGACGAGCGTGGGCCCTACGGGAGGGGCCGGTATGACAAGAACATGGTTCCTGAGGTCACCCTTGCACAGTGGCGAAAGGGTTCCCAGTGGTTCGAGGTGACCCGGGAACTCGCTGTCGGGATAGTTCAAGACAAAGTTTACTATCCTAAGTTCAAAGCGTTTTGCCAGCCAGCGTGCTACGTAGACGAACACTACTTCCCGACGATGCTGACCATCCAAACACCTCACCTGCTGGCAAATCGCACTCTCACGTGGACCGACTGGTCCAAGGGTGGGCCACATCCCGCCACATTCGAGAGAAAAGATATCACGGAGAAGCTGTTCAAGAAGATCTTCGATAGTTACGTATGCTCGTACAATCACCAGCCCGTCACTTTGTGTCACCTTTTCGCCAGAAAGTTTGCTCCGAGTGCACTGGAACCCCTCTTGGCAATCGCAGACACCGTCTTTGGGTATTGAAGGATGAAACAATGAGCAAGCGATCAGGAAGAATCCAAGGTTTAGAAGAAAGCTTTTAACACAATAATCATATCCTTTTTTGTGTTTCATACTCTCTGGTACAATTAGTACATAGAATCTTCATATCATATAGAGCAAAATTTTCTCAGCTGAGATGAAAAAAACTGGTTTGAAACCTTTTACAAAAGCAAATCACAGTGCATGATTGAGGACAAACCAACAGAATATAAGAGAAGCTAAATCTGATTGAAAGAACACGAGTACACAACCAAGTATGAAGTTTAGATCGAGTTGATTGAAAACATGCTGATCCTCTTTGCTCATCTCAGACCACTAGCTTACATCAAGGAGCTTACTGGCAGCAGACTTCGGCTTTCTAACTCTTCCACCTGATCTGGCAAAAACATAACCAAAATAGCAGATCAGTCCCATCCAGTACCGCAAGAACACTACTGAATTCGCCACTTGAAGTATGTGTTCCGCATCCAAAACGAAGAGAACAACTCATTTTGCCCGACACCCTTTGATAGAGCTATGCAGAAACAGGTAATTATTGCTTCAAACCAGTCTGATCCACCTTTGTTGTACCCTCACCATTACCTGAAGTGAAAAAGCAATCACAGATCAACACAAATGCCAAATACAAGCTGTCCTTAATTTTTTAAGAGACACAATGGTTTTATCTTTGCTAATATGCTCCTTAACGTAAAAGCTTTTCCTGCATGAACAGTTCATTACCGTCTTCGTAATATAATAACCTGATCATATCTACGTATGATTGGTTCTTTGTAAAGACTAAATATGAAACAACAACAACAAAAAACCTGGAGAATAGTGTGCAACAACGAAGGTAGCCAATAGAAGGGTACACCCTAGCAATAAACGTCTGGAATTTTGTGCATCAAGATCAAGCTTCACTGGATCAGTGCTTCGGATATAACGCATTTAAATTTTGCTAGTTCAGAGATGAAATTGAAGGATGCTGCTTGAAACAATTATATTCCAGAAAACCCGGATTATATATCGGAAGTTACCAGATTATATATGTGAATTTCGTCCCAAATCCCATACATATCAAACCATTACAGGATCCACAAATTCTACATCCACCTTGGACACTAAAGAGAGCCTTATATGTTGGATGACTAGAACCAAGGTTGTCGAGGGGCATAGAAAAATGTAATCGAAGCATTCAAATTTTCAAACCGACCGAACACAATGTAATCGAATAACACCATTTTATTTTTAAGAACACAAGAAAAATGTATAAATTCGCTCACCAAAACATGACTAGAAATCGTTATATACAGGTATCACAGCTACTGCATGTGTAAGTCGAACTGTTCAACCATCTAGATATATCTCGTCTAGTAACTCACCTGGGACAAGGCTGTTCATACAAACCCATTTCGGTAACCTACGCTGTTTGAGATCTTCAAAATTTAATAGATTGAGGAATGTTCTTTCCTTGAGATGATACAATGAAGCGAATTACTTCTCATACTCAATAACAATTTGTCCCTAGAGTAAGCAATAGGCACGACATAATTCCTGAACCTGGCGGCATGCAATTCTTCATGGTGAGGAATGTATGCAACCATAGTCCAAGGGTTGTGCACGACTTTCTTATCGAGGATCCAAAGCTCCAAGTGTCTCCAGTCGATAAGAACGAGTCCCAACCTAGCTTCCACCTCTAGAGATCTCTTTGCATTACATTCCCATTTTCGGGAGAGATTCCCTCCGCATGTTTCTTCATCAAGATCGTATGTTACAATCGTCATCTTTCCAGAGTCACCAAAACACCCAACAGGGGAGTAGAGAACATCATTTACTACAAGATTAGCACTTAATATTGCAACAGAAGGAACTTTTCTGTTAAAAATGCCTAAATTGAGGCAACCCTCCTCCATGTATCGTTTTTCAGCTGTAAGTGTGAGCTTCGTAGTCGCCTAGAACACCTTTCTGTGACTGTAACGCCATTGCGATCTTCACAACTTTATAGTCATCTCTTAATGGAGAGTGCCCCACATAAAACCTATATATATAACCATTATTTTCTTCCGGTGCTTTGGGAGCCACATGACGCTTACGCGTTGTCGGATTATATATGAGAATTGCATCAAAATCAGTTCCAAAACATACCAAGCCATTGCAAGATACAGGTACTGTACAATGGCCTTTGGCAATAAAAAGAATCTCATATATTGGATGACGGCCACCAGGTTCGTCTTCAAGCGGAATAGAATGAAATACATTGCAATCACACATGCTGAGAAGATAACACTCTCTTATCATTCTTGACGAGGATAAGGTGATGAGAACTTGCGTCTTGTTGCGCATGACGAAGATGGGACTTTATAAAAGTCGTGCTAGTGATTGTGTCACGCCAAGACTTGGATACACACTGAAATCGCTGGAGAGATTTGACCAGAAGTTGAACTAGAATTTCGAAGATCTCATCCTTGGAGAGTGAAGCTGATGCAGGTCTGGGAATCACCATCATTGTGCTCTTCCCATTCAGAATCAAGAATGATTGTTATGGTTTTAAAGTTTCTACCAAAAAATAGCAAGAGATATGCTCACAATACTTTTATTTCAGGTGAAAAAAGATATTTTGCACAAGTCATTTTCCTTCAAATTAATTTTTTTAAAACAAAATCACTCTGAAAAAAGGAAATTATTCATTCGTCATCTACCAATTGTAAATCTATATCTATAATTTTCCTGATCACGTTTGGAATCCTAATCAATGGTCAATGCAGCATATCAGTATCGAGCAACAAGCGACTACTTGAATCTCAGAGAACATTACAATAAGTAGAATTGCAAGTACGAGATTGTATAAATTTATGATACACTGAGAAGATGATAGCAAGTTAGAGAAGTCCAAAAAGAAATCGAGCCAAAGGATGTGTAGAAACATGCGACCGGATGATGAGGTTGAATCACGAACAGAAGAACAGATGGTGTTGAATTTCGCCTAAATTTCCAAAATGAGGCCAAGAGCATCAACCAGGAAGCAAGCTCGGTAAAAGTGCAACAGAATCATAAAACTTGCAAAATCTGAACTTCGGCTGCTTAAATAATGAAAGATGGTTCCACCTTAGTTATCACAGAAACTAAATGACAGATCTACATCGTCATGTTATAAACTGAAACAGTTTCGTCTAGAGATGAAGAGACCCAAAAAACACTCGCACAAGTTCAAATTCTTATTCACTTCCTGCCACAGATCATCTTAGTACCCTGCCTATTCTTCTTCTTGACCCCCGACTTGGACACCTGAAGGCTTCTGTGAATCACACTCAGCCTAGCTAGAGCTGCTTTCTTCAAATCAGGCCTGTAGTTATTGTCAACAACCTGTAATACATGAAAAACAAGTGCGCACCGTCACAAAAAGAATGCAGAAACAAACTGATTAATTTAAAAGGCAGAACGACAATTGTAATCAAAACAAATGGCTGCTCACAGATCTGAGAAGCAGCTCAACCAAAATCGGAATTCACAGAACATTCAAGTGACAGCAAATGAAAACCGAAAATAAACGGTATTGATCTTGTTCTTAATCAATTGATCTGTAACCCATATCATATCTATGACAGTGTCCATGTGTCAGATTACAAATGATCAGCACAATTAATCAGACAGGGATAACTGTTTTAATTGTTCTCATCATCCACAGAACACTGCATCTACTACATATAGCAGGAATAAATTCAAACTAAAATATCTGACCCTTGATGGAACTTGACCCCCAAAAAAACATCAAAGGCTCAGATCATCCTAGTCAATATTAAACGTTTTCAGCACCGTGCCAAGAAAAACTTTGCACATCAGACATAGAATGTCATCATCGCCTTCATATAACAAGTAACAAGAACAAATCCTCAAGTTTAAGAAAATAAACGAAGGAAAATATTTAATCGGACAAATTGGAAGAACTAAACAGAAGCCGTAATATGAAGAAGGGGCATCGGATCTTCCTATTCATATCAGAATCATATTGCTCAGAGCTGAGTCTGAGCAATCACTAAATGAAAATTGCATCACATGCCCTTATCCGTGCCTAGACCTAAACAACGGTTATTGAACAATAAATGACAACTCATAGAATCAACTAGAGAACAAGTGAGAAGACATGCCTTTTCTAAGTGTGCATTGCTCACAAGACTTCAAAAATAACACTAACCAGTACATAGGATGATAGAATAAAAAGAGGGTCTTACTTGATTTGTGACAGCGGCTGCCATGCGGCTGAACTCCTTTTTCATTGCTGACTTATGAAGCAAGCTTGAAGGCTTATTCTGTTTCCTGGTCTTGGAAGTCGCAAGAAGCACTCCATCCTTGCCAGCTGCCTGAATAGTGACAGTTTTGGGATTGGCCAATCCTACAATAAAAGATCTTATTTTAAAAACCATTACAGGAAAAGGAAATAAGGGACAGAACAACGGGATCAGCAGCATTGTAGTTAACTCCAACTTTCTGCTCCCATACTATGATGCGTCGTCAACGGTAGTTACAACAATTGCTTTACACAACATCACAAAATGATAGAACTACGATACATATGGAGAGAACTAAAACTTTGTTCAACAGAAGCAGCTTTCATAACAGTTAGTAGAGCAACTTACATACCAATAAAATCAAAACCTAGTGATTCATTGACAAAAATTGCATAGCACAATCTCTACAAGCACAATTAAACCCTTGAGGGCTCTTAAGATGTCAATCAAAAACACTTTCGGTCTCGGTATACTCATAATTAGGCCTTTCACATTGTTCTCCATTCTCTAAACGAGTGCGCGAAACAACTGAATTCATCAATAATTATTACAGCAAACATCTCAACTGTTATACAGGCTTAAGTACCATATCAACAGTCCAGTAGTAACGAAACCGATCTCACTTCTCCAACCAAAACATCATCAATCAAACACACATCAACCAAACACATCCAAACAACAGCGATTATTCTTCAAATTACCAGAGTGCTTATAGGAATGAGTGTTGAAGAGATTATTCCCCTCTTTGCTGAACCAAACCCTAGCCGACCCGTTCCCGAACTGCTTCACCAGAAACGAGTTGTTCTTCTTCACTATCTCCCATATCACCGGTCCCGGCACTGTCGCCATCTCTCCCCCTCCTCTACCAACACAACCACCCGTAATCGATTCACATTCAATAAATTTGATTCATATCAAAGTCGAAATCGAATCAGGGTTCAACATTGAAAAGAGATGAAAAGAGCGAAGAATGTAACCTGTCAGCTGCTAGGGTTTTGGGTGGCGGCGATGGCGTCTCGATGTGTACTGGAGAAAGTGAAACGGGAATCGAGGGGCTTTTATATGTGGGGTGAGCGGAAACCCTCAATGTTATGAAATGACATTTTTGTACATGAGTCGTGTGTGTAATTACGATTTCAGGTTATGTGCTTGGCCTAAAGACCTTTCTATGCATCGAGTCAACATCTCGGTTATCGAGTGTCGGCTCGTATATACGAGTATTTTTCATTGTTAAACTCGTCTAAGAATAAATCATATTTCGTCAATCGATAGCTTGAAAAAATGTTTCTTCCAGACATCATTTCTTTAGATATGAAAGATCATTCTCGTTATGTTTCAAAGAACTGTATTTGCTTTTATGTGTTGATAACACAGATGAACCCAGGATTGATATTTATCTGATACAAACTTGCTTAATTAATTTGAAAGATACATAATTCATGTAATTGTTTGGCATGTCAATAGATGGATTCGATCATGAAAAACATCAAATAAAAAGGGTAATGGTCTTTCGGAACATGCATTCCGAGTAAGAAATGCAAACAAAGCCTTCCCTCTATGTATCAATTGCCAACAAGCCTTTGAACTAATTTACAACAAATCTTCATGTCACTTCAATCCTGGAAAAACGATGTAATATATTACAATCTATAACACATATACACATTAAAAACCAGCCTGTGATAAACATATACATCAACCTTCCATCAACTTCTCGTCCTCTCACATGAAATTCCTTCGTCATGATATATTAGTAACTCATTTATCCCACAGGATTACGATTGGCAACGTAGGAACAGGTTGGAGTCGTTCCATCTCATCTATACGCATCCCTGGTCTGTCATGCCTTGAGCTATAGACAGAAAAGCAGCAATGGCAGCTCCATGGACCAAAGCCCTGCCAAAGCATAAGAAAACGGAGCACTGAAATAAGAACGTTTGACGCTCTCCATTAGCATACACCAAACATGGCAAAAGAAATATCCATGTTTCCTAAAAGACTTTGGAGTCTCGTATCGAAATTCAGATCAGCTGGTGACTTACTCGGGACTCTCTTTCTGGTATCTGAAATCGCTTGCCGCTTTTAATGTTCTCTGGTACGTCTGCTTCATGGCTTCCTGCCAAGGGAAAGAATATGAAATCCGTAAGAAATCGCCAGCTCACACATATCACGTTTTAATCAAAGAAAACTGCGGCTTATACAATAAAGAAACAAACCTCAAGGATCGGAACGTGTTTTAATGGTTGAGAAGTTGGATTTTGTTTTTTCTTTTTCTCGGCAGAGATCATATTCCATGAGGCGGCTCATATATGTTAAACAGTCGCAAGTGATATAAAATCATCGGAGTGGTACCATGGGTCCTTCTACTAGTCTATGGGACGTTACAAGCAAAATATATAATCCATAAAGTATCCTGCCATTTTACAGAGCTACCTGCAGTTTAGATTCGAAATCCTCGGGAGACCACTGCATGATATTGAACACGTGGTTTAGTTCGAGTTCTCCAGCAGCAACCTGCAATGAAGTCGATTACAGGCTGAAATGGATTCTACTCCGCCAAGCTGCAGTGCCCAGACAAAACTGTTTTGGCACATGATGCTCAGATTTTAAGTACCGCATTTGCAGACATCACATTGATAAGAATCGAACAAAGAGACAGCACTGACCACATGAAACCATGAAATGCTCGCTTTTCACTCTTTTAGCACCAGTTAATACATGACAGAGAAAATACTAACCCCTCCAACACCAGCTGCCATTGCTGGAGCAACGATCACATTTGCTTTTCTCAGAACATCGACAGCTTCAGGGGTACAAGGCATGCTGGATCCTAGGAAAAAACTGAACTATAACATGCATTCCTACAGAGAAGAGCTATAATGCGCTGCAAAGCACACGACCAAAAAGGGAGAAAAAGGTAAAAGAGGCCACACACCTTCTACAAGTAAACGGCAACCTGAATTGACTAGACTTATGGCATCCGATTGATCGATCTCGTTTTGCATGGCACATGGAAACGCAACGTCACATCTCTCGCTCCAAGGTTTAGCTTCGTCATAATACTTCGAGCGAGCATATGTTTTTGAATAATCTCTGCAGATTATCAGGAAATAAATGTATATTACAAAAAGGGAGGAAAAAAACACAGGCATAGTCTGGAGACGCTCTTGATGGAAGGGTTGGTTCATAGAGGAAAATGACCTTAGGCTTCTTTGCTGAGCTTTGATATCCCTTAGGAACTGTATCTTCATATAATCGAACCCGTCCTCGTCGACTAAATATCCCTTCGAATCTGTTTTATGAAAAAAAATAATCCATGTATAGCAACAATATTCCCAGGAGCTTCAGTATATCAGCCATTAGCTTAATAGAGTATTCCATTCATAGTGTCACTGATCATTTCCATAATTCCATTCACCAACAGAAATCCAACATTACCCGATAACGTGACGGGAACAGCACCATATGCAAGCAACTTCTCAGTGACATGCAATGCAATTTTCCCAGACCCACTAATAGCGCATCTGTCATAGTTGCCAATAAGAGGATCAATCAATTAGATGTCACAAAAAAAACATCGAGGTTCTAACTTTGCAGCAAACTTATTTCACTTATGACATCAAAGAAGCACCTTAATCCCTTCAATTCTCGATTCAGGTCTGCCAAAATAAGATGAGCAAAGAAAACCTGCAAAAAAGATGAAAGTTTACAGCACTTATGATGGATGCAGGAATACAGACAACTCAAACCAAGGAAAAACATGTACAGTCCTACCAAGGCTACAAAATCCAGCAGAAGTGCTTACCAGACCATAGCCGGTGGCTTCTGTTCGTAAACTGGAGCCAGACCAGAATATCCTTGGTCCAGTGAAGCTTCCCTGCATGTGGATGAGATTTATGTAACAAGCAAGCACAGGAATGTACAGCAAGCTAAAAAGCCAGATGCTTAGCGCAGATGTATCAAGAGATTTTACATCTACGTATCCCAGAGATAATTTCTTAGCAAAGAGAAGCAGAGGTTTTGAAAAATAAATTCCACCTCCTGTGATATTATTTTGCCTATATATTATGCCCCATAAAAACATACTGATATCAAATTGACCAAACCCAATAGCATATTGGTATCACATTCTGACTATATCTGCAGCTTTGAACTGATAAAATTAACTACTCCAGTAGAGTATTATTCCATGTCAAACTGTGTTAATAGCTTGTAATGTATGTGTGCATGTACTGGAAGAACAGGAAATCTTATAAAGCTAGAATGAACTAACTGCTCCAAGTACCTGGAAATTACCCGAAAGGCGCCTAAATTGCCCAAAAAGATAACCCATTTCTCGAGCACCAACACCCGTGTCCTCAGAGGGAAGATCCTTCAAAACACAAGATTAAAAAATGAAAGGCAAGATGTAAGGTATAATGTTGAATGACAAAAGATACATCACCGGTTTTCCCCATACCTGGTCCGGACCTAAATAACGGTACAGCTCATTCATAAAGCTTTGGCAAAATCGCATTACCTGCTCAGACAGTAACAAAAGCATCAAATATGCTCTTCGAAAGTGAGGGAAAAAACTCAAATAGCAAGAGAGCATAAAAATTGACGAAGGCAAACCTCATTGTCCGTCTTTCCTTTTGGATCAAAATCACTACCTCCCGCTGCTCCTCCAAGCTTGTAAGGTGACAAGGCATTCTTGAACGTCTAGTATAAAGGATATGAATTGTCAAACATGGAGAATACTTTTACTTGATGAAAGAAAGAAGCATCGAGGAGGGGGGGGGGATTGAGAAGGAAGCATTAGGCACAGGCTACCATAAAAAACCAAAATGATAGTCAAATTAAGAGGCGAGAGCGTAGAGGACACTAGGTGATGCAAACCATACCTGCTCAAAGGCAAGATACTTGGCGATACTTAGATTCATAGACGGATGAAAGCGAATGCTTCCTCTGCATGGACCAAGAGCCTGACTGAACTGAACACGGTAGCCTCGATTAACATGGGTTTCCCCTCGGTCATCAATCCATGGAACACGGAAGATAATTGTCCGCTCTGGTTCTATCAAGCGCTCCATAATGCTAACATAGCTGAATGGAGAATACAACATGAGAGTTATGGCTAATACTGGTATATTGAAATAATTACAAAATTACAAAAACCCCACCATTAGCAGGGTATGATATGGGAAACTCACTGAACATTTTTTGCAATAACTCGTTCCATTGCATGTACTACTTCTTGAACAGACTGAATAAACTCGAACTCGTGAGGAACCCTTTTCAATGCAGCTTCAATGATTGATCCAGCCGTTTTGGACATCAGAGCTTTGTGATTAAGCATCAACCATCACCAACCAAAGAAATGGTCCGCAAGAGAAATGGATCCCATGGTAAAGTAGAACATGAACCAGTATTACGGTTAAGCTAGTGTTCACAGACAGCTTTACATGATTGGTGAACACTTGTAGGTGATAACTATAAATAGTAACATGAAACTAACCTTTCACAGTTATAGGTTTGTCAGCAACAATTTTATCCTTGGAGGCCATCTGTAGACGGAGAGCCTCCTTGTGGAGTAAACTATTATTGTGCTCTTCCAACGCACTCATTTGCATATTCCGACTCCCCTCATTACCGTAGGGGTTCCTCCTATGTTTCCTACCATACTCCTTGCAAACAGAGCAGAAGATCCTAGCTGTCCCATCCTTCATATCGACATAGGCCCATTTATAGGTATCTGCCCATTCCTCTCTCCATCTTTTTACCACTTTCTTCTTCCTTTTAGGTGGTTGGCTTTTCGACAGATCCTGGTCATCACCGTGGAGCTGGGAAAACATGAGCATTTGCTTTCCATCAGCATGTTCTTCACCAGAAGTTTCACGCGAAGGACCGGTTATGAACCCAGGAGCAAAAGATGCATCATCATCATCACCAGGGCCAATTTCCAAATCAATCTCTCCATCAAGATCCCTCACTACCAGGTGATGTCGTGCCTCCTGCTGTATCAAATTCATTTCATCCATTGTGGAATTCATCCCCACCGCAGTTAATGAGAACATTCAGCATGATAATCTCTGTAGCCCCTGAATTGTTTCAATCTGTATGGATGAGCAGAACATGAATCTTTTATGGCAAAACCACCCAAAAATGCAAAAAAAAAAAAAAAAAAAAAAAAAGTTAAATGGTGCATTCATGAAAACTGGAAAACTTATGACTATCGCCCTGTGACACTAACAAATGATGCATTATTATTGTCCAGTCAATTGTTAAAGGATAAAAAGGTGAGTTTATCCTCTCCTTAACACAAACTAATAAAGTATCCACGATGAAGCACACCTTGAATTCCATTCGCTGCCCCCATGTCTCCCACAACATTCCTCTATTCAATCCTTCATTCTAAGCTATTCAACATCACATGAATCCACAACTTGCCAATTTACCACCATAACCCTAATCAACATTCAAACCCCAGAAAAGCAAACCCAAATGCTCAAAATCAATATAAAATCACAAAAGAAAGGGAAAAATACCTCTTTCAAAACTTCAACTGACACACCAATCTGGGTTCTTCACCTTTCATCTTCACTGCCTCAATTCTCAACTGGGCACATCCAATTATCTCTCAATTCCACCATCTAGCATCCCTTCTCTCCTTCGAAATCTCATTTTTTGATCTCAACTCCACCTTCTAGCTCTTAATTCCTTTCTCCTCCAATTCTCTGAGTACACTATATGTGAATTTTGACAAAATTGCAATCTTTTTTGTGTGATTTAATTTGCCCAGAAATGAGAATGGGTAGATGAAGGAGACGGGTTTTGTGCGTGAGCTGACGATGGGTCTTTTTCTCGGACAAGAACTGGAATTGTGTGTTTGTGTCGAAGTGTGTGCTAGGACAAGAAAACGGGCGCATGGGGATTCTTTGAATTTTACCCGAACATATGATGAACATTTCGGTAGGTTTTTTTTATTAAAAGTTCCAATTGTACACTATTTATTGTTCATCAAGTTTACAGATATTTAGGATGACATTGGATAACGAAGTGTCAATTTTTCCTTTTGACGACACTTTGATGCATGATTAGGCATACCACGAACGGCACAGTTTGCTGCACGAGATATCCATAGCAAGTAAAATTAATAAAATATTCCAGTTGTGCGATGCAATCTTGCATTAGTCCCTTTTTGTGTGTTAGGTCTGACTTCCATCTGTATAATCTGATGACAATCGTGTTTTTAAATATTTATGAGTTGATATGATATAAAATATGATTTAAAAAATAATAATAGTTGGTAGTTGTTATGTATAGGATGTTACCTTCTTATATATTTTCTTAAAAAAATCAAAATTTTTATTTTTTTAAAGTTGTGAGATTGTTGTCCCATTTTATCGTATAACGTATCTTTTGTTTATTAAAAAAAATATAACGATATATCATCATTGTATTATTAAATATTTATTTTGAGGAGTTTCGTTGATCGTATTAACGATATAAGAAAATTAATCATATGTTACTAGTCTAAATTTGAATTATATAACTTAAACTATCATTAATATTTCACGATAAATTTATATAAAATGATATTTGATCGTCTTGTGTATGATTCGTAGTATAAACAATTTTATTGCTTATATAGACTGACGTTCTTTTTTTCCTAGACAGAGGGAGAAAAAATATCGATGTTGTATAAAATAACGAGACATGTAAAAATGTTATAATTTTTATAAAACATCCAAATTAAGTATTAAATATTAATAATTTTTGTTGGAAAAAAAAAATATAAAAAAAAGTCATCCAAGTATCTATAAAAATGATTTTTAAAAGAAAAAAATAACTTATTTTATTAATTAATTTATTATTCCATTAGTTTTTTAATCTAAAGTAACATCATATATCTATCTTTTATGATACGAAATGTTTAGAAGTATTCGACATAAACACGTTCTCATATTCGGATATTGTAACACTCTATACAACAAGGTCTCTTGGAGAAGACGAAAGCAAAGCATCAAAATCTCACGACCGCCGACCGCGACGCCTCGCTCTCCATATCCGCCTCGACTCGCCGGATTCTCGATTTTCACCGCACCTTTCCATTCATCTTCATCTTCGAATCAACGATGCCGACAGGTTCGCGAATCTGTGTTTCTACTTGCGATTCAATTGTATTGATCTTCAGTTCACCATCGAATTCGATTGTGCTGTTCGCTGATTGGTGATTTGTAATGTAGTGTAATTTGAACTATTGATGTTAGATTTCGGATTGTTGTTTTGACGGTAAATTAGGAGGAGATTCGTGTCGGACTTGTCACTTTGATACTTCAATCTTTGTTACTGATTCCAGATCATTTTAATATAGATGAAAGTAATTGTAGTGTATGGGGAGTGAAAAGAGTAGCTGAAACATTGTCGAGGAGGTATTTGAATTCAAAATAATCGTTGATGTCGAGGAAAATTTCAATTGCGTAGGTGATTAAGTCGAAAACAAATTAGTATAGAAGATAGGGTTTGTGGAATCCCTAGTCTAAGGTGTAACTTTCTGAAGCTTAAAAACTTCATCTTCGTCGTGAGCAACTTTTGTTACTTTTGGTGCAAGAGCCTCTTTATCTCTAAAAATTAGTTTATTACCGTTTGCAAGTTGCTTAAAGTCCGTCGTAGTGCATGCCAAGCAACTTAGATGATGCATAGGTTATTGAACATTGTATAGCTAAGTTGAGGCTATATAGAGCAAAAAATCTGAGTGTGTAATGAGGCCCAACATACGCTTAGGCATAGGAGAAGAGAAATATGAAATTTTGAAGGGGCAATTTTGTATTGATGTTAAAAATAATGAAAGCAAGTAGTGAAACAAGAAAAAAGCACACCATTGAAAAACTTATATTGGAAAACGGTGGCTTGATTATGTCTAGCTGAGAAAGAGAGCACTACACTAAGAAACACTTCTCTGCTTTTTAATTTCTGCTTTTGTTTATTCATTTTAGAAAATGTAAAGTCTTACTAAAAAGTCTTGATTTGCTGGTCAAAGAACAGGGAAAAAAAGAGAAGGAATCAGAAGCCATACTGAAACATAACAAGCCTTTGATTTTGGTTTTCGAAGGGAACTTGCGGGAAAAAAAAAATATTCCGCCCCCCAGGCAGCATTATGCCTATAATATATGGACACACACACCTGAGGTTTCGTCGTGTAATTTGCTTGATGTGCAACATAACTCTGTTTTGTGTTCCCTGTTTTGTAACCAATTCAATAATTTAGTGAAGCAACAATAGCCACAGTTCCTTTGGCTTTCGCTTGTTTTATATACTAAAGGTTCTACAATTCTTTGCAGTGAGTGTCAAGTGGCAGAAGGAAGTGTTTCCCGCTGTTGAGATTGACACCAGCCAGCCACCATTCCTTTTTAAATGCCAATTGTTTGATCTAACTGGAGTACCGCCCGAGAGACAGAAGATTATGGTGAAGGGTGGGTTATTAAAGGTATGATGAACATAGATCATGCACGAAAACAGTCTTTTATTTTTCTATTATATTTTGTGATGTTGCGAAAAATGAAAGGTTGCAGTGACTGAACTTGTTCACTGAAAGCAGGATGATGCAGACTGGTCCACGTTAGGAGTGAAGGAGGTAAACACTTTTTTCACGTCCAGATGATCCTATTTTTTTCTCTGCCTGTTTCTCCATGATGTCTTGTCTCTGATTTTCTTCCTCGATATACAGGGTCAGAGATTAATGATGATGGGAACTGCAGATGAGATAGTGAAGGCTCCAGAGAAGAGCCCTGTTTTTATGGAAGACCTCCCGGATGAAGAACAAGTGGTTGCTGTGGTATGATTTCTGAGTTCAAGTTGCGGAATTTTGTTTGTTCTGAGTATCTAGATGAAGTTTCATCAATTGGATGTCATCTTATAAAACCTTTTTCCTGTGTTTTTGGTTCCCTTTGTTGATTTTGCTTGATTCCAACTTTTTTTCCCTGTCAGTGTTTAGCATGGACCGTAGTATAGGTGCTAAAGCTATAGTAACAATATTGGGAATTGTTTCCCTTCCAATATTTCATTGAAATATATCTTTGCTGTGGTGCTACTGGGCTCAAGGGCATCTCATGTTTGGATGGAAAGTAGCTAAAAGTTGGGAAGCAGTGTTTCTTTGGGCTGCTAGCCTATGTTGAAGCTTGTGTAGCAGAGCAGCGACTTGTCCATGTCCTCCTTTTTTTTTCATACTCATTGCGTATCAAACGGGAAGCAGTCTCCATTTAATTTGCAGAAGGGATAAGAATGAGTATTGGTCGCCCTCCCAGATCCATAATGGGAACACCTCAGCGACTTTTGTTGCATTGCTTAATCAATCTCACAATGGAAGAGATGAGTCCATTCTTAATGACTTCTGTTTGATTTTTGGATTTTGGAATATGCTTCTGTTCTATGTACTGGAAAACTATTTCCTGTTAAGTAGATAAATGCAGAGCTCTCCAAAGTGTTATGTAAAACTTCCTGTCTTCTATCTTGCCCCTTCAAGTGCTATATGTTTATGTATCGCAGGGGCATTCCGCTGGTTTGAAGAATTTGGGAAACACATGTTACATGAACTCCACAGTCCAATGTCTCCATTCGGTTCCTGAGCTAAAGTCTGCTCTTACCCTGTAAGATCTCCTTGAATGAGGATTTATTCCATTGCAAAAAGACCTAGGTATTCTCATTAAATTGTAGATTTTCCATCTTATTAATATTAATACCATGAATTTCTCTTAACATTTTGCTAGGTATCCGCAATCTGGTCGGAGCAATGATTTGGATATAACTTCTCATAGTTTGACCATTGCAACAAGAGATCTGTTTAATGAACTTGATAAAACCGTCTACCCAGTGACACCTTACCAATTTTGGATGGTATGTTACTTTGGTTCTTTCTTACATCCTCTTCCAATGCTTTTTTTTTTTTTTTGGATCTATTGTATGCTTATTTTAATTTAATGTTATTTCACTTCTTTCCTGTCATTGCTGCCTTTTTCTTTTAATATTTTCTTTTCTCTCTTTTGTTATGTTCTTTTTGCTCCTTGTCTGCATTACAATGGTTCACCGAGTACCATCACAAAATTGAAGAATACTCATACATCATTGTTTTGGCCACTTCAAGATACGTCCAGTTAGCCTTGAATTGTGTGGTCTACTGTCTCTTATAATTTGGGCTTCCTGGTGCTTATATAGTCAGACTGGTCCCAATACAAATGGACAATGTTATTCTATGTTGTTTGATATATTCACTTGATGTAGTCAATTTAAGTTATTCGTTGTGTGCAGTACTCTGATAACCTATCTGAATATAAATACCTTGGCAGTGTTGAGCATTCAACTTAGGAGGGTAGCGAGATAAGGCTTCTGAGTTCGCCTATAGTTAATGTTGTCTCAAGTAACGGTGCTCACAAGGATTTTTTCTGTTTATCTTGTAATTATGTTCAGCTATATTCCCCCCCCCCCCCCCCCCCAAAAAAATGAGAACATGAAAAATTAATGTTGCATCATCCGGATTTTAACTTTCATCTTTGTAAATCCTGTATCCCCCACCTGAAACAGATTCTTAATTCTTAAAAGTAAATCATTGTTCTCCACTGTCGGTTGTAGGGACCAATGGTTATGATTATTTTGTTTTATGGATTTGCAGGCGTTAAAGAAGAAGTATCCTCAATTTGGCCAACTACACAATGGGGCATTCATGCAGCAGGTTCGCGCATATTAATTACCCTTATCTTCATCTTGCCTAAAGTTTTAGTGACCTCATGTATGCTTCATTTACTTGCTGCTACTTGAATGAATTTTTGAATAAACAAATGACAGGATGCTGAAGAATGTTGGGCGCAACTGTTATACACCCTCTCTCAGTCACTTAAATCATCCGCATCCAGGTACTTTTAAATTTTGATTTTAAAGGCAAAAGACTCCTCTCATAATCATCAGCTTTGAACTTATGCAGGTTATACTTTTGTCACAATGTTTGATCCGTAAATAATGTTTTTGTCTATGTTCTTCACTTTCATGCTATTTTGTGGTTGTACGTTGTTGCAGTGGTGAGACCAGCACAGTGAAGGCTCTTTTTGGTATTGAACTGAGTAGCAGGTAATGAAATTAGTGGGTTTTTTTGTGTGCCAGTTAAGTCTAACTGTGTTGTTTTAACATGTAGATTGTAGATTCCATGAATTATGAAATGCATTTTGATCTTTTGGTAGTTGTTGAACTAATGGCCAACATTGTAGTTGAAATGAGCCTGAGCAGATCATTTTTTTAGAATAATATGATTGCTTGGCTCACCTGTCATGGGGAATCCAAAACTGATTGGTAAGCGTTGGTTCTTGGCCCGTTGTCCTGTGATTAGTTCAGACTTGACACACTGGACTAACCATCCTTGCCTAGTAACTTGGTGGCTATGCTGCAAATACTCACTATTGGAGTCTGAAACAGTTGTCTTTAAAGCTATAACTTTAAGCATATATAGTATTCTTGTATTTTACCCGGAGTTCCCATGCCAAATTGACCTGCCATCGAAAAAGTTTTCCTTTGATATATATCTTGATGCAATTTGATGGCTCATAATCCCGGTCTGTTTCTCTTCACTGTAAAAAATTCATCGTTCCCTAGCTTATCTCCCCCCTTGGCTTTCACCTTCCTGAACTCATTTGAGGGGCCGGCTCATGACCTGATTTTAGCACTTTCCTTTCTGCTTGTGAGACGGATTACTCGTGTAACCTATGTCCAAAGTCTGAGTTACTTCTAGCAGAAAATTGAGATTTGTTTCTGTTGTCTTGAATGTGTTTTGTTTCAAAGTACGTTCGTAGTGGAGTTCTAGCAATCAGGAACCTTTATTTTACTTCTTCTGTTGGAAGTATTTTTGCTATGTCTTGAGATGTGTCGGTTGTGCCAGGGTTCATTGTCAGGAAAGTGGGGAAGAAAGTTTGGAGACAGAATCGACCTTTTCTCTCAAATGCCATATATCTCATGAGGTGAACCATTTGAATGAAGGGTTAAAGCAGGCAAGTATCATGCAACTAACTTTGATATGTTTTTCTTTGTGGTTTTTTCTTGTTAGCTAGCATACTCAGAGCTGATCTCTCTCTTGATCCTTAATACTTGGTACCTTAGCCCTTTGATCACGGTGTATCTACTTGACCCTTTTGTTTGGCTTTATTGAATTAATGAGATAATTATCCATAAAATACCAAGAGTTTTTCAGTTAAATTACTTGATAGTTCCGGTGTCTTCTAATTTCTAACTGGGGGTGTATTTTGGCAAACACAAGCTCAAATCTTTGACTTGGTTGGATATTTTCAAATTTCTGTTATCATTTCTTGCAGGGTTTGATAGCCAAACTAGAGAAGAATTCTCCTGCATTAGGCCGCAGTGCGATTTATTTGAAGGAATCTCGCATTAGTGGCTTACCAAGGTATAACATTTCCTCCTGTTGAAAAGTTAGGTTCTGCAGAATGGTCATTAGTTTTGCTTTGTTTAAGTTCCTAATTGTGAAATCTATGACTTGGTTTTCTTGTGAAAGCTGAGAATGGCATGCTAAGAATGACACCTGTCTTTTGTTTTTTAGCTAAGGATGGTCGACTTAACTCCACGATGTCACATTTTGTTTCTCATTATTACTAGCAATCCTACTTGCAAACAAGTTGCATTCACATTGATGTATTGCCGTCCTCATTTAGACATTGATTTAGACAGTTGGTGCTAATAACAGTACTAGAATTCTATTAACATTTAACAGCTGCCTCAAGCTGTTCCTTCTTTTACATGCTTTTTTGCTGTACTCTTTTGTTCTTTAGACCCCCAAGAAGTGCTGCTAATTGGCCTTTATTTTTAGGTATTTGACCATTCAGTTCGTCCGCTTCTTCTGGAAGAGAGAGTCCAATCAAAAGGCAAAAATTTTGCGGGTAAGCTTGTCTTTTACTCATTGTATGTTCTCTTACCCGTTCTACATGCTGCTCGCCTTGATTCTAAATTGTTAATTTTCGGGCTGTTTGTAGTAGGGTTTAGACTGTTTAGTTTATGCACCATTCTATATAATTTGGTTTTCGATATGCAGAAAGTGGAATATCCATTGCAATTGGACGTTTATGATTTTTGTTCCGATGATCTTCGAAAGAAACTAGAAGAACCTCGTAAGGTATTTGCTGCATCCTGTTTGACTTTTTCAAGTCTCTTGTATCCATGAAAGTGTATACCGTCTTACTAGCTTCCTTTGTTTCCATTGTCAAAATATCAGATTCTAAGGGATGAGGAAGGTAAGAAAGCGGGATTGAAAACCGACGAGAAGAGCTCTGATTCAAACAAGAATGCCATGAATATCGATGGAAGCGGAGAGTCATCTGGATCAACACCTCAAGGTAACTTATGAAAAATCTCTGTAGTGTGTCGCCAGCATTACTTGTATTTTCTTCCATCACAATGTCTGTTTTCTTGTGTACTAGATGGTGCATCTGAGAAGGGCGAGCACTTGACTGGAGTGTATGATTTGGTTGCTGTATTGACGCATAAGGGCAGAAGCGCTGATTCTGGACATTACGTCGCTTGGGTGAAGCAAGAGGATGGTTGGTTCTCGAACTTACACCTTTATCTTCTGTACTCAATATCTGCTACCGTTTTGACTTAAACTTGCTGTTATCTGCAGGGAAATGGATCGAGTTTGATGATGAGAATCCGATCCAACAGCGCGAAGAGGACATAACTAAGCTCTCTGGTGGAGGTATAACATGCGAAACTCTCTAATTTTGTTTCTCATTGACAGATAAGTGGTGCTTTAAAGGGCTTATTTATAAGCTATTTCTCTAATATTTCGTGATATTTCTTCTTGCCACGAGGTGCTCCTGCTTGACAAACCTGTTCTCGCTGATGTGTAACAATTTAGCAGTGCCTCTTGCATCTAACCGGATAACAACTTCTTCATTGCAGGTGACTGGCATATGGCTTATATTTGCATGTACAAGGCGAGAGTGGTGCCAATCTGATCATTCTTTATTCCCACAAGTTTACGACCTGAATTCAAGATGTTCAGTGAATGATTAACAAGGTTTATGAGATTTATAGTCATCGTTCATGTTGTATCCATCAAGGTTGTGCTCAGACTTTGATGTACTCAACATTTTGTTCGTCTACTGGATTAAAGTTCTGTATACTAGAAAGGTACCTTCTATTCGATGTGTTGGCCTGTTAGCTCATTGTGGTTTGAGGCGCGAGCCCCGTACCATGTCCATTTATGTCAGTTGAGTTGATGAATTGATGCATTGAAGTTATAAGGATATTATGATTACCGGATGCCCTGTTGTTTTAACCAGTTTGATCAGTCATGGCCTCATATCATTTTCACTGATCGATTTCAGAACACATGGAAAGATAGTTCATATGGTACAGTATACACCAACTTGAAGATTTGTTATCCGGACCACATTTTCATTAAATAAATAACATTTCGATAACATATTAATGTTTTGTTTGTCATCCCCAATGACATTGAAAAACAGTGTAGTGAACACATTATATTAATAGTTCATATGTTTTTTTCTTATAAAAAAATAGTTCATACATTTTTTCCACTTTAACAATCAAAATAAGAGGTAAGTATGTGAAATATTAAATATAAACTCAAGTTGATGTACCATTGAATTACATGAATTAACACATTATTCACATTGAAATATGTCACAACATATAATACCATTTCTATAACATTAGAGAGTAAACTCCAAAAGTTTTTGAACTTTTTTCCATTCTTAATCATTGCAATATATTCACTGA
>LIEC01011837.1:1906-26121 GCA_001925005.1 Drosera capensis
ATGTGACATCTCTGCTTCTAATGATCTTTCTATTCTGATCATCCCAGAAACGATACCCCATATCATCTGCACCATAGCCAATGAAAGTACACTTCCTTGCTTTTGGATCAAGTTTGTCCCTGTCAGTATCTTTAACACGCACATAAGAAACGCAGCCAAAAACTTTCAAATGAGAGAAAGATATCTCCTTCCCTCGCCACTCCTCCTCAGGAATCTTGAACCCCATGAGAACCGAGGGTCCACGATTAATGAGGTATGCTGCTGTGCTCACTGCATCTGCCCAGAATGTCTTTGGCAACCCTGCATGAATCCTCATACTATTTGCCCTCTCATTCAAGGTCTTGTTCATCCTTTCAGCAACGCCATTCTGCTGAGGTGTCTCAGGAATAGTTTTTAACATTCTAATTCCATTCTCAGCACAGTAATCAGTAAACTCACTACTACTTTATTCACCACCGTTGTCAGACTTCAAATATTTGATCTTCAGTCCAGTTTCATTCTCAACAGCAACTTTCCACTTTCTAAAGGTATTGAATATTTCAGATTTATGCTTCATAAAGTAAACTCATACCTTTCTAGTGGAATCATCTATGAAGGTGACATAGTAGCGCGATCCTCCCAATGATGAGACTGATGTTGGCCCGTACACATCCGTATGAACAAGCTCCAGCTTCTTTGCCTTGGGTGTCCTCCCTGACAATGCAAAAGTGACTCTCTTCTGCTTCCCAAACACACATGGTTCGCAGAAACCAACTTTTACTTCCTTCAATTCTGAAATCTTCCCCTTCGAAACTAGTATCTTCATACCTTTCTCACTCATGTGCCCAAGCCTTTGGTGCCACAGAGTAGAACAATGACCAGCATCATCACCAACCGAGTTTGCTTCATTTGTGGATAACTCTACCATGTATAGAGTACCTTTCTTCCACCTACGAGCAATCACCAGATTTCCCTTCACCACCTTCCACTGGCTATCTCCAAATATGACCCGATATCCTTGAGCATCCAGCATGCCCACAGAGATCAACATTCTCTTGAGTCCTGGAATGTATCTCACATCCTTCAAGGTCCATACTGTACCAGCCGATATTCTGAGATTGATATCTCCCATTCCTGTGATGTCTAGCGTCTCGTCATCTGCTAGACGTACTTTGCCAAAATTTCCTGCTCTGAAATTCTGCATTGCATCCTTACAAGGAGATACGTGAAATGAAGCACCAGAATCCATGATCCAGGATTCAACCGGGCACTCAACACAGCAAATCAGTTCATCATCTACATCTTCATGTGCTATATTTACTGAGGTGTCCGGCTTCATTTACTTCGGAGCTATACACTCCCTTCTGAAATGCCCATTCTTGTGACAATTCCAGCAAATTGTATCCTTACGAGGTTTGGACTGTCCTCACTTTTTGGACTTCGACCTGCCACGTTCTGAACTCTGCTCTTTCTCAGACTTTCTACCTCTGCTATCTGTACTCAACAGAGAACCTGCAGTTTCTCCAGAGTTCCTCCTACGAATATCCTCATTTAGAATCAAATCCCTGATTCCATTGAACGTCAATTTCGTAGTTCCCGACGTGCTGGCTACCGCAGTCACCGTTCCGGACCAAGTATCAGGCAACGAAGATAACAACAATAGTGCTTGTATTTCATCATCAAAGACAACTTGTACTGACGTCAATCTCGACAGTATAGAGTTGAACTCATTCACATGATCTGTAACACACGCACCCTCTCGCATCTTCGTATTAACCAGTTGACGAATCATAAATACCTTGTTCGATGCCGATGGCTTCTCGTACATGTTTGATAGCGCCTGTATCAAACCATACGTTGTCTTCTCGTTCACGATGTTGTACGAAACGCTCTCCGCCAGCGTCAATCTGACAACGCCGAGAGCTTGCCGATCCAGCAAGTTTCATTCTGCCTCATCCATCGTATCCGGTTTCCTCTCTGCCAGAGAAAGGTGTAGCTTCTTCTGATACAAATAATCTTCGATCTGCATCTTCCAGAAACCGAAATCGTTCCCATCGAACTTGTCGATCTTCACTTTGCCGTTTTCTGCCATTGCTCCCACTCGTCTGAGAAAACCCTAAACTCTGTTAAGGAATCGATGAAGAAAAAATGCAGAACACTATTCACTGACGGAACACTATTCACGCGGGGACTATTCACTCCGGGATTCGCCGGAACACTATTCGCCGCAGTACTGTTCACACGACTATTCACGCCGGAACACTATTCGCCTCCCGGACAATTCACGCTGGAACACTGTTCACTTCGGCGGAACAATCTCGTCAAACTCCTCGATCTCGATCTCGTCTTCAATCTTGCTCTGATACCAGTTGATAGGGTATATATTGATCGAGATCTCAAACACGCACACACGCAATTACAAGACATTAAAGCGAAACGATGAACACAGAGATCTAACGTGGTTCAGTCAATTTGACCTAATCCACGGCCGCACCAACACAAAGAATTTTACTCGCATGATTAGGGTTTACAATTACAGGGTATTTATAACCAAACACCCAACTTGGGCCAAAAGCCTATCACCCAACTTGGGCCAAAAAAACCCATTCAACAGCGAAGCCCAAATCAGACTCCACAACTCAACATCTGCATCACCATCTCCCCCTTGAGTCTGAATCCCGGGCCACTTACGCACCTTATCAACCCTCCTTGTGCTCTTTGTGGAACAACAACCAGCAACGCACCAGGGGATTCTTAACCTGCGCATCCCGGGCCTAACCCATCCTAACACATCACAAAGAACCATGGGCTCTGATACCACTTGTGAACTGAGCCCAACTATTCAGGGGAGTTACGATACAGGGAGAGCCCAAGAGAGGAAACCACGTCCTAATTGGGACAGAGTAGAATACACATGTGAACTGAGCCCAACTATTAACCCAAAAACTTAAGCTGATGGGTTATAGGTTATATATATATATATATTCTCCTTGTGCTCTTTGTGGACCAACAACCAGCAACGCACCAGGGGATCCTTAACTTGCGCATCCCGGGCACAACCCATCTCAACGTACCATGGGCTCTGATATTACTTATTACGATTCAGGGGAGTTACGATACAAGGGAGAGCCCAAAAGAGGAAACCACGTCCTAATTGGGACAGAGTAGAATACACATGTGAATTGAGCCCAACTATTAACCCAAAAGCTTAAGCTGATGGGTTATGGGTTGTTCATATATATATATATATATATATATCATACTCTTTCTTTTTTCTCCATGATCGATGTGAGTAAACCTACTCACACATATCTTTAACAAGTCTTAACTTCATTTATGATAATAACATTTGGGTTGTGGTTATTGTTTCAAGTGACGGTGGTGGATTACGAGGACGTAAAAGAGTCTTGTGAACACGTTTCCTCTGTTTCCATACTGTTTTGAGATGCACAACATCTCGTAGGGTAAGACCTGATTTGGATGTCACAGTGCCCTTTCTTGTTGGGTCATATTTTACATTTCAACTTCTTCATCCTGCCATAGTTGTTGTTGATAGTTGATAATTCCCTTAAACATCATTATCGGAGCTAAATAATGTTACGTAATATGTGAGAAACAAATATGGTGAAAACAAGTTTGTGTACAAACTTGTCTTGGTGAAATAAGAGGAAGTAAAGGTTGCTTGAAAACATTTACCCAGATTGGTGGTGTGGGAAGTAGAGATAGTATATACAAATATTTCTCAACTACATCTCTTTTGAATTAATTGTTAATATATGTGGACTTTGTAAACACGCACATGGGTGCTAGGCCATTACTAAGGGTATTTGCTCTCGGCATTTTGAGGCAAAAAACAATATGGCCCATTACCAGAATGATTTTTCCCACAAAAAAAATCATGTCTTTTCACCTATGAATGTGTTTCTTCGAATTTGTAACAACTTTTTTATATATATTCTGCATTTCAAATCAGATCAAACTACATTGCTTTCATCTTTTTCATCAATCCTCTCAAGTGTCAAGGAAATCTCCACATAATTAATATCGATTTCTCTCAACTTTCTCAAAAGAGATTCTAATGAGATTTCTTCAGGACCGCTTCCCGCAATTCCCACAAATGACTTAGTTGTATCTTGAAGGGTTGTTCGTCAATATCTTAAACAATCTTCGTGTTACAAAAAGAGAACGAATGAATCCTTGAAGAAATTTTATAACGATGCCTCTAAGTCTCGCGTTCTTAGTGTTGCACTGTCATTGTAAGAAAAATAAATCAGATTTGATATGAGGAAATGAAAAGGATTAGAGAAAGTGTGTATTATTGGCTTTGAGTCGTGTTAGAGAAAAACTCTCTCTAAGATGTTATTTGCCCCGATTCGTATAGAATTTGTTAAAGGTTATAGTTAAGTCGTCTTCCGAGATAAACCAAGCCTCACCGAAAATCATTGGATAGCAATTCAATGATCTTCAAAAAACTCCATCACGAAGTTGATGATGTTGATTTTCCTTGTCTCTCAAACAGACAAAAGTTTATCAAACAAAAAGAGGAAAAACAAGAGCACATATGTCCGTTCCATGAGTTTAAATCTATATACAAAAATTTCAAAAGATATCATTAAAAGTCATATCTTAAAATTCTTTGGTTTAAAAAATAATACTGACATATCTTTATATAAATCAAACTCAAATATATATGTTTTCATAAAATATATGACTATAAAATACACATTTTCATCAAAATACTTTTAACTCATGAAACTTTATATTGCAATCAAATATTTGTACTTTACTACAAATATTGGTAGGATGAGTAGCATGCATACTCATCCTACCAAAAGTTGCATCCCTAGAGATTGGATGCAATGTTTCGACTTCTTAGGCTAAGGTCCAGACGCCCTAAACGACCCATCATCCCCTCTATATAATGGGGTGATCCGCCATTCCCTTCTATCTCTCTTCTGCTTTCACGACCTTATCGCCTTTCTTGAGCCGTCAAGAGTCCATGCTCTTCTTTCCATGCCCCCGTTTCGTCCTTCACTTTTAACTTCTTCCTTTTTTTTCTTTTTTCTTTTTTTTTTTGTCTTAAAAACCAGTAAGCCATGAACATCTCTTTACATTTCCTTGGTTAACATCTAGTTTCGATGACTCTCATCAATACGCTGATCGGGACGGATATTTGAGCTTGTCTTTGAGCTCCTCTTTTGGCTCATGCTCGGTTAGGATTTGCTCCCGTACTCCAAGAACATCCGACCCTAGGATAAATCAGGAAGGAGAGGTAGATTCTCGACCTTTTGAAGCCCATGATCAAAATGATAACCCTTTACAGACACAAGGTTTGTAAGTCGGTAGAGATATTACTGAGGACACCTAGGGAGAGACTGGGAATGAATTAGAGAATCTGGTCCCTTTCGATTTTCGTTCAGAGCACACTCCCTTTATTTTCTCTTTTATGGTCTGCTATGATACCACTTGTTAGGATTCAGGGGAGAGCCCAAGGGAGGAAACTTCGTCCTAATCGGACCTAAGTAGAATACACATATGAACTGGGCCCAACTGTTAACCCAAAAGCCTAAGCTGATGGGTTATGGGTTCCTTCATATATATATTCTACTCTTTCTGTTTCTCCACGATCGATGTGGGTAAACCTGCTCACACATATTCTCAACAATCTCCCCCTTATGTGTGAGTTGTTGCGGATATGTGTGAGCAAGTTTACCCACATCGGCCGTGGAGAAACAGAAAAAATAGAATATGTAAATGAGGAACCCATAACCCATCAGCTTAGGCTTTTGGGTTAACAGTTGGGCCCAGTTCATATGTGTATTCTACTCAGGTCCGATTAGAACGTGGTTTCCTCCTTTGGGCTCTCCCCTGAATCCCAACACCCTAGCGGCCTAGTTAAAGGTGATGGAGGAGGATGCCATGATCGGTTAGGACATGAAGATTGCTAACTTGATGAGATCCCTCAGGAAGAGGGACTCCTAACTGAAGTTCTCGATAGACCGGTATAAGAAGTTGTGGGACAATTTCGAAAAGAAGTTAGATGAAAGCGCCAGAAAGGTTGAGATCACTAAATAGGACAGTTTTGACTTCGGGTGTGAATTTGCCTTTAAGGAAATTTTCGTCGTTAAGAAGTCTAACCCAGAAATGCAACTAGCCAAGTTCGACTTCCTCGAGCTCACTTCCTGCCTACGGGGGCAGACCTCGTATGGGGGTTATGGGGGCTCCAGCCCTCACTGAGGTCTTGATGTTAGTATATATATTATTGCTCAATTGTATAAGACAGATGCCATCGTTTCTTTGTTGCTTAGTGCAATATGTGTGATATGTGATAAGTGTGAAACACTCTTATTTTTCTAAGATAATTTTTTTGTTTTAGTAATTCTTCGTATATTTACTTTATATTTTATGTTTAGTTTAGTTTTTGGAATGTTGGTACTCCTATATTGTTTATTTTGGTCGCAGTTTTGATAAAGAGAAGATGCTTTGTATGAGTTATGAAAAAGGATCAAAGTTATAGAGATTGGGTTATGACGTGTTTTGATGATTTATTACGATCTGGGGATCAGATTATGCATTTGCTGACAATTTTGTAGGCTTAATGACGTTTTGGAGATGTGTTATACGCATTAGAAGAAGTTTGGATAAGTTTCGACACGATTCAGGTTGACTTTGAAGGTTTTCTGTAGTATCATGATCGTGAAAAAGTTTGTCACGCCCGTGACACTATAAACAGATGCAGTACTTGATATTTGTCACACTATAAAAAAAACTTTTAAAAGTCCGTAAAATTTTATTGCCTATATCATTGATATTAATAGACTCAAACAGAACTGACTCAAGTAAAGTTTGTGCAGTGAAGTGAGGGATTGAAACCGATAGGCCCAATGAAGTAGTGAAAAAGAGTTCATCTTCGATTCACGCAAAACTTTTTAAAACTTTCATGTATAAATCATAGAAACTTGGACATATTCATATACAATGGAAACAAAAAAGCACCTTAGTAGGGAGTTGGGACAACACCGCCGCATGCATATTACACGAAAATGGTCTTGTTATCGGTGTGCAGTTCTCGATATGAATCTTATCATGTGAAACACATGAACCGACAAACCGTTACTCGGTTATGGTATTTAAATCATGTCCGTCTGATAACTACTTGTACGGAAAAATCAAGTGCTAGGACTGGTTAATGGCTCTCACATGGTACAATAGAACTTTGAGGTCTGTGATGAGAATTGAGAAAAAAGAGGTGCTATACTATAAGCTTAAAAGTCAATGTCCATGAGAGAACTTGTGTACTCAAATTTGTCCTTGGAAGCAAAAAGTTATCTATCCGTTCCAAATAGTTCCAAGATTTAGAGATGTCACACTGTCACAGCTGTTGATTGGATTATATCTTGGGATGATTAGAGAAATGTGTTTCACTTTTTCCCACCAACTTTTGTGAATATTCATGTTAAAAATAAAAATTGTAGGTTTTTGCGCAAACTATGACAATTGAGGTATTTCTAATGAGGTAGGTTCTTTTAATTATTTATGAAAAATGGAACACAAAGTTAAGCTTCTAAGGTTTTTTAAAACTAGCATCAAAGTAAATTTATCGTGTATAAATTATATTCTGCAGGTTTAGTATTCTGTTATGTTAAAAAATATTTTCATTGTTTTGACCAAAATAAAATAAAATTTCATTGTGCTATTGAATAGGATAGCAAATTCCTTGATGTTGAGATGCTCCTGATTCTTGTAAATTACTCCTTCCGTCGTCCTTGGAGTAGTATAATAGGAGTAAATACAACAGATTAACCGACGTAAAAAATTAATATGTGTTAAATTTATGAATAATAACAATTATATTCTCATATCTTTGTGAGAAACAGGTGAGAAAAAATAATGAGATAAGTTGACGTGATATGAAATACGGTAAAAAGTATGTGTTTTAATAGTTTTAAAAAAATTATGAAAGTGTTATAATTTTTATAACGTATTCAAATTAGACAAATGTTGTATTTTTATATATGATGGAGGGAGGCTTTGAATATTCTTTTTGTCCCATTTATTTTACAACACTTTCATTTTTTTTACTCTTAAATACGTATTTTGAGAAATTTTATTTTTCGTCTTAATGATATACAAAAATTACGCAACCAATCCAGGATTGAAATACACTACTTAAGCTATTATTAATATCTCACGATAATTTTGTGAAAAATAATATTTGATTATCTCGTGACGTAACGCGAGTTAAAATTCACATCAATAAATATATCATGATCTCATATTGTAATATAAATGGGGCGGAGGGAGTAGCAATTAGTTGTCCAACAATACAGGGTCACAAGGGAACAAGGCATATCTAATGTTTCATACAAGGCTAACGAACATTACTATCCACATATCTAATATCAAGATATATACCCTCACACAGTACTATCATGTTACCTTTATAGACAAAAGTTGCCCTTGCTGGCTTTATGTGACAGGACACAAAGCCAAAAATCATAGGGACTTTACCCCCAAACAAAATCAACAAAGGCAAGTATAAGTATCAACAAATTGCTAGTTTTAAAAGAAAATCAACAAATTACTAGTGAATTACAAGAGTTTTTTTTATGTAATTAAGATAAAGTCCGTAGCCGGTACAATTATATACAAGGTTCCATAGAGCTGGATTAACAGTTCAGCATAATAGCTGCATTACCCTAAAGAAAATCATACAACAAATAGTACCAAACATCAACAAAACACCTAATTCAAGAGCTCGCTTACTATTTCACATCCTAATATAGGAATTCCAATATATTATATATAAAAATACATATATATGATTGAAGTGGTTAAAATATCTCTAGTCGAGATAGATGAAGATACTCATAAAAATGATATGAACTACATCCATTTTCAAAAAATTCGTCATTACATATAATCATCTACTTATATGAAATACGATTCCCGGAGTTGGAATCATTTTGACTTCTCTCCAATCCTTAAAATCAAAAATTCTAAAATAATTTCATAAATATTAAATTTCATTCCAGAACTTACGTGTCACCAATGACCCTTGAATTTCACAAGTACAATGTACGCGAGTGAATGATAATATTTATGAGCAGACTTGACGATGATCGATATCGTTTATAACATTTTCATTATTATTTTTAACTATCTTGATTAAAAACATTTTAATCCCTTTTTTTCTATACATATAACTAAAATTAGAGCGGTATATGAATCGAGTTGGGTGGAGTTTTTCGAAACTGGGTCAAATTTTTATTATTCATTTCAAGTTTCGAGTAGAAAAATTTCGAGTTGAGCCGAACTCGAGTAGAAAAAGTTCGAGTTCGAGTCGATTTCGAGTAGTTTATCCGATAATAATCAAAATGGAATTCGAGCCATATCTGAGTCAGTCTCAAATATTATGAATAAAATTAAGATTATGAATCATTTTAGAGAATTAAAATTATGATATTAACATATTTTACGAATCAAATAATAAAAAGATTCAGATTATTATATAAATTTATGAGTTTAAACAAAAATAATAACGTTACTACTCTGGACTCTTAGTGCATAATTGAAAAAAATTGGATTTTTTCTTTAATCATGTGATGTATTGATTATATATTTGTTTCTCTATTTTCATATACTTATTGTTACAAACGAAAAAAAAAAAATCAAATTCTGAAAAAACTTAGTCGAACTTTTCGAGTCGAGCTCGAATCGAACTCAAGTAATATTTTATTTCGAGTCAAGTCGAGTTGAATTTTTACGACTCAAACTCGAAGTCCTCGCGAATCGTTTGATTCGTGTACAGCTCTAACTAAAATACTTGGTTGTGATAAAAACAATCAGTACGTTAATGTAGCCGCTGCCTGTATTATATTGGATTATTTACTTGCGGCACTACAAGTTATTGGTTCTTAATTTTTTTTTTCTTAAGTAACATAATTACTCACTTGTGCCTTTTTCACTAATCCAATATATTGTCTTCATCACTTGTAGCAGGGTACTTACCACTACAAAAAAGGGGCTCTTCACTTAGTCGCAAATATAACGACCAAAATTCAATTTGTCGTCGCCAATATGTTTTGCGTTCGAAAAACCTAAGTGATAGGTAATCAGCAACTGAAAAGGGCTTTTGGCCGCTAAAGGGAGACAGAGTAACGATAACAATTGCTTGTCGTTGCAAAAATTACGAGGAATCGATCGCTAATCACAAAATAACCCTTGAATTGCTATTTTTCTATCCCCATTCTCATTCTTTCCTATGCTCCTTCGTTCCCCACGATCACCACTTCACCCTGTAGCCATCCCCATTCAGCACCGTCGTCTACCCCCTCTCGCTACTGTCGTCGTCGTTATCACCGTCACCATTGTGTCGTCGTTCTACAGCGGACCGCCATCGTCATCTCCCTCTCCGTTGTCTTCAAACCTCTCAAACCCTAAAATAATTGGAAGTGTAATTTCTTCTAACTTTATTTTGATTTATCTTTGTTTTAGTTTTAATTTGAGATTGGATTGATTATTTGGATTGATTTGATATGGTTCACAGTGGATTGTGCTGGTGGAAATGAGTGTGATGATTTGGTATGGTTTTGATGGATAGTTGATGATCTGATTGTGATGGTGGAAGTTGATTGATTCTAAGAGTTTATCTTGGTTGTTATGGGTTGAAGTACATATTAACATTATGGTCGATTGTTGTTATTGTGGATTGTGGTCGATGTAATTAGACGAGTACATATAATAACATATAATTAGACGAGTACATATATTAACATGAAGGGCATGACACTTCCTTAAAAGATGTAAATATCATTAACTACTCCTCCAAGTGCAGATAGATCTAACGCCTTTGATCTTAGCAAATCAAAAACCTAAATGCAGTCCGTTTCTATGATGATTTTGCAGTCTCGAAACCATGATGTACTGCTATTGCCTCTCCGATTACTGGCTGAACTTGTCTTTCGATGTTATCTCCAATTGGTTCTTGAGTGTTTGAAGCAGAGGCACTATATAATAGCTGCCACTAATGCTTCTTCACTATTCTTGATAATAACAAAGGGGTTGGCTTTTCTAGTCCTCTATGTGCTTTCCCATTTCGATTTTCCCACAGAATCCTCAGAGTCATTGCTATTTCTTCTAACTCCTGATTACTCAGTCCTAATCGAACCTGACTAGGCCTAATTGTTAATCCAAAAACCTAAGTTGATGGGTTATGGGTTCCTCATATATATATATATATATATATTATACTCTTTCTGTTTCTTCATGATCGATGTGGATAAACATGTTCACATATATCCTCAACAGATACCATAATGAGCCTTTCCTCTGTACGTCCATCGCAGCCCTGCATATCCTGAATGTATGCTGGATCGTCCCTCCTGCTTCATCGTAAATCGGACAGGTATCATCAACATTCATGGTGATCTGCTTCAGTCTTTTCCAAGTCCTCTCCATGGCTGGGCTGGGTCTGCTTTTATTGGGCCCGGCTCCTCCGGTCCAAAACTATTCTTCTCATCCTCAAATAGGCAATTTCCCTTCCGTGGATCCACATTGACTCTTGTGGGAACATCATTTAAAGCAGACTGACAGGCACTAATCTCTCCTTTGAGATTTGAAATCCCATCAATCAATGCTTTGTTTTCCTGCAAAGATGCCAGATCATTGATGACCCCTGATTCTTTGCTGCTCTTTCCCTTTCCACCAAAGATACTGTCTTCCCTTTGCCGAGTCTCCACCCTGTCAACCATCAGTTTTTGACTGAACTGTACCTCAATCTCATTGTCTTTCATGGGTTCCGACATGTGAGACTATGTTCTGTTTACCTCGTGTTTTTGCTCCTTATGAGAAGAAGAAGAACGAATTTTGACGAAACCCCATTTGTTCCTCTTATATGGAGTAGCTCTGAACCATGTCCCACATTGCATAGATTCTGTTAAGCCTCGTTCTTCACTGATGACCCATTCCGATTGCAAAGAACACTCTGAGGTCTTATTGCCAATGATTCCGCATCGAAAACAAAAATGTAGCACACATTCATAACTAAACGGTATCCATATTCTTGACCCTTGTAATGAAAGCCCCCACACCAAAGGACGTTTGATGTTCAGCTCTACCTTTACCCTTAAGCAGCCACCATTTGCCTCTTCATTTTCATCCTTGTCCATATCCAGCACTCTTCCTATCTTCTTCCCTAAGGCATTTGCCATCCCTCAATGTAAACATTTTAAAGGCAGACGATCGCATTGGACCCATATTGGAATTGATTTAAATATGTAATCAGAAATCCTTTCTTATCATCGTACCGATTCAAGAGTAGTAACCCATCGAGGACCCTTATCGCATCCCTCTCCAGCTAAAATCGGAAGATAAACATGTTATCCCCTAAGGACTTACAGTCTACCTCACCTTGAACAGCCCAAACTCTTATCACAGATAACTTCAGAACTTCTATGGAGATTTTGCGCTGCGACAAGAGATTTGCTACCGCCTTTCGATATGTATATCCATTCACCTGGAAGACCAAATCCGCCTCAACATATACAGCTCCTTTCTCCTCATTCGTGAGCCTCAACTTGCGAAGATCCTCCACAATATCGTCGATGCTGTCCTCCTTACTTGCTCCTACTTCCTTTAGCCCACTCCCAGAACTCTCAACTAAAAACCTCTACTGCCCTAGACTTGCTAGGACTATCGTGCAGCCCCCATTGGCACTCACCGTGAAGAAACACTCTCACTCCTCTAGACTAACCTGAAGGAGACTCTTTGTATCCCACCTTCAGTCTCCAACAATGAAGTACGCTAATTTAGTGTGTACATAAATTTGATTTTTTGTTGTTAATGATAGCTAAATATATATATACATATATAATTGATATGAAAAGGGTGTTTGAAATAAATTAGGTAAATATAACATAGAGTAGTCACGGTTTAGATGATTTGTTATTAAAATGATTTTTTTTGTTACTCATTAGGTGTTTTTGTTTGTTTTTAATTTTTTATCAACAGTAATGACGTAGTCGGATTTTTCTTGGATGTCCAACAAATCTTGGATGTACAAACGGTTTGATCGTGGTTTAAGTGTTTACACAAAATGTTGAAAATTTTGTGAATTTTGTTTGTTTGAATGATATGTGGAATTATCGTGGACATTTGAAATATCCTTATGTCAAATACAAAAATAAAGGCTATCAATTGATTGATGATGTGAAGATGCACTTGTACATGCATGGATTGTCAAATGATGTCAGTACAAGAAAATAGTTGCTGATGATTTTGGACCTACTAATGATTTTGATGACAATCCACTCTCCGCCGTTTAGGAGTTCTTTGATATGCTGAATGCTATTAGAAAACCGTTCTATCCGAGCTATAAAATCTCACGATCGTTGGATACGTGTAGATTGTTGAATATCAAATGTAAGTACAACATATCTCACAGAACGAAGGATGCCATTACAGTTTTATTGAAAGACATTTGTCCCAAGGATAACATAATGATAGATACGTAGATAACTACATATATTCATATTTATGCTCATGTTTAAAGATCTAATAATGTGCTCATCTTGTTATGTTTTTTATTATACTTGTAGATTCCATGCAAATGTAGCGGGAGTAGTAGTGATGGCATAGAGTCAAGCAGAGGTAATATTCTAGTTTATTTTGACTTTTATACTTCTTATTCATCATTGATTTTTGTTAATCCAAGAAATTATTATAAAATTTATAGGTAGGAGACCAGGTAGGGGTCACAACGCCTTGCGAACTAGATTACCCACACGTGACATAGGTGCCAAGGATGAGTATGTTGCACCATTGTCTACTCATTCACCAGCTCTGCGTTCTTCAGTTTCTCTGTCTCCCCCATCATCTCATTCTTCTAGTCGTGAAGATAGTGAGTACGAGGGGGATAATTGTCCAGATGGACCATCTTTAGAGCCTGATGGTCTTTGGTAAGTATTTGTGCAGTTAAAGATTTATTTGAATATATTTTGGGTGAGTTCACTTATTTATACTTAAAAATGACTATAATATTTTGATTTCTCTTATTTCTTATTGTCATTTCATGTTTACTAAGTATAGCTTAGCGCATTCAAGCACTAATATTTTCAGAGCTACTATCTTGGTCCATGGACTTGCTTTTGAGATGTTTCATCTTGAACATTGAGAAGATAAGGGGGTATTTCAAGGTATTGAATCAAAGTCTTAAGAAATTGATGATAAGTAAAACAGTTCTCGGGGATTCACTAAGGAAACAGAGGCTATCACCTAAATGGACAGAAGGGTTGAAATCAATAAATCTTCAGAGTGTAGATGAACTGGTTTTGTACTTCAGGTAAGAAGATAAACTAAGACAACAAAGTGAGTTTGAAAGTGCACAAAATGAATCAAGTCTTGTGATCAGAATGGAAGGTTCTATACTGGAGGGTATTTGTTCATCTGTTGAGTATAACAGCAGAGTGATATAATAGAACTCAGTACAGGATTAAAAAAAGCAGCGTCACAATGATAATTTTACACAAGTTAGATTAATCTCAGGTCATTTTCAAGAATGTTAGAAGTTGTTTTTGGACACTTCTCAATGGAAATCGATGACTAAGATTATTTCAAAGTACAAAAGAGATAACGGCAAGTGAAAGGGCCTTGTTTATAAAAGGAGGATGACAACAGAGTTTCAGTAGTTCATCCTGATTAAGAAAATACACAATGTGATATAAGAGAGATAAAGCTAGCTGAACAAGTGCTCCATCAAAATGTTCTCAGAGGCTCACAACCACTTGAAGAAGGAGACTAACTGATTTGATAAAGAAATCAGGAGAGCCATAGGTATTCAGTTCAAGGAAGGTGTCCAGTATGTAGACTGCATTACTAGTGTACTCTGTAAGAAGGTTAAGAGTCAAGAGAAAAATCCCAAACATAGTAAAATATCTCTTGGTTGGTCACATTGACCTCCAAAGAAAGAGTGAACATTTGTTTTAGAGTTTAATTGGACTTGTTGAGTGAAACACTTGATGTATAAAAATAGAGTGATAGGTAAACTCTAGTCTTAGATAGTTGTTGTATCTATCAAGATTGAGAACTCGTCTGCGTGGAAACTGAGCCTGCAATGGGTGTCCAACAAGGCTGATTAATGAAGGAATGCATCAACGTTGGCAACATTGAGATCATTAGTAAAGGGAGAGTAAGGCTTGAGAATTGGGGATCTATAGTAAGACATGCTTTATCCTGTATTATTTCTATGTAAAAAAGGTTGCTGTAACAAAACTGAAGGATAGTAAGGCTGAGTTCAATAGAAGGATCCAGATGAAGCCAAAGTTCACGTAATGCCTTATGTATAATGTCAGTTTCCTTTTTGTTTCAGGAACAGGGCTAGTTGGTTTCTGAAAGATTCGAAAGCGAAGTTTCAAGAAAAGGAGGAACTCAACAGCGGATAGAAACTTGGAATTGCCTATAAAAACAAAAGTGATGCCTAAGATTTCATAACTTTTGAATCTCATTTGCTCTGAAAGAAAGATGTGGGCAGTAAGGCCTTCAACTAAATTGTGTGAGAAGTTGATAACTGGAGATCAGAGCCAACTATTTGAAAGAAAGATTTGAAATAAGGATTGAATTATATTAGTGTTAGACAAACGATTTCAAGAAGCGACTTCGAGTATTGTTGAGGAGAAGAAAAAATCTTGTAATCCGTTTGTATAGTTATTTACATACTGTAACGTTACAGATTGATTATGAGCCTCAAACAATCATAAGTAATACTATCTTCTTGACATATCATATTGATAGTTAAGGGAAGACTGGAGTAAAAGATGTAGTCATATTTTAGCTATATATTCTAACCAGTATAAAAAGTCTTTGCGTCCTTATAATACTGTTTTAATTAGCTTTACTCCTACTGTTAATCAAATTCGACCACCAATAAACTAAAAGGAACTAACAGTATTACAATAAGGTTTCACATTACTGTAGTAAGCCTAAAATAACCTTACTGTGGAACTAATTTGTATGCTTATGCTTCAAAATTTGTTTTAGGCTCTTAATCAGTGAAGGAGAGTCATTCGTACCCTAATGAGGAAGAGTTGGAAAGCGAAGATTAACGATCGTATCAAGGATGAAACATACAAGTTGCAGCGGATCTATGCCAAGAAAAAGAAGGTGTTGTGGGTTGGTGATTCAATCGAGGTCCAATTACGTTCGGAATGGGCTAGTGATGAGTGGAGGACAAGAGCGCCCAGCAGAATAGAAGCAAAGGTATGATGAAACATACCAAACGATCCATCTCTTCTATTCATGTCTATAGGAAAATGGTAAACGGTTGTATTTTTCTAGGTTTCCTCAATTTTTTTTTAGAAAAATTTTAAAGTTTTTTTGTTTGTTTTGAATTTGTTTTTACCAACTAGTAACTTATGAAGTTTTTATGTTATTAAACTTGTAATAGGAAAAGGGATTAAAGAGAAATCCTAGAAAAATTAAGTTTCGTATAGACACCAGACATAAGAACACGCAGCTTCCTCTACTACTCGAAGGATGCTCTTTCCTAGAGTAGTAGATCATCTTCTTCTTCTGCCATAGATGCTCGGGTGGCATCAATAGAGGTCCAACTTCAGAAGACGATGAAGATGATTACGGACTTATCTCAGTAGGTGAATTATGGGAGAAAGTCATTCAATTATCATCCCGATGATCCTAATGATTCACCACTGTCTCCTCTATCCTCGTTGGACCAAATTTATGGTTTTTACATGTGTATTTTGTGGATGAAACTACTTTCGTTGAAATTGTTTGGATGCAACTAATTTGTCACAATTAGTGTAAGATGATGTGAGACGAGATTTGGATGTTTGTATGATGTTAAATGTATTTGGTTGTGTTTGGGATGATTTAAGATAGGATATTGATGTATTTGTGTTGCAGAAAGTTTATGAAAAACAAACATACCCACATAATCCCGTAAGTGTAGGGTGTGGAGAAGACACTCCTGTAAAGATAGGATGATATACGCAAAGTTTATTCCTATTTTTACATAAAGAGGCTGTTTTTCGATGTCCATATGTGTCGAACACTTGACCTTACGGTTAGGAGAGGAGCGGTTACTACTGAATCAACTCTACTTGACGTATTTTGTATCATAGGAAATATTCAAAAATCTGATACTTCTATAAACACGACATGGCCTTTAACGAGTATAGCAGTTACGACTAAGCGGTTGCTAATTCACGACAGCTGCAATCGCTAAAGACCATTTCCCAAAAACAAATATCAACGATTACATGTGTCGAACACTTGACCTCACGGTTAAAGGGAAGCGTTTACTATTGAACAAACTCTACTTAACATATTTTGTATTATAGAAAATATTGAAAAACCCGATACATCTATTACCAGAACATGGACTTTAGCGATCGTAGCAGTTACGACTAAGTGGTCGTTAATTCGCGACTACTACAATCACTAAAGACCATTTCTCAAAAACAAACATCAACAACCACTTTTGTCACTATATTTGCGACCAGATAGTCTCTAAATGAATTAGGGACTATTTCTTTTTTTGTCGTAACATTACCGATTTGAGTTTGACAGTAGTCACCAATCTTCGACCAAGTCACTTGCTAAATGAATTAGTGATCAGCTTTTTCGCCACCATCTGTTTTCGTCGTTGAATGGTCGCTAAAGGCTTATAGGAACAACTTAGTGACCAAAACCGATGCTCGCAATTCACCTTTGTTTTTTTTTTTTTTTTTTTGCAGTATATTGCTTTTAAAGCACAATCGATGCATTAAAAATAAAATATATATTAAATCACGACATATATAAGTGCACATTGAAGGTGCTTCTACGTTGCACCTTTGTTTTAGCTAGATATTGGTTTGGTTTTTTTTTTTTTTAATTTTTTGTTCTTGGTTTTTTAACTTTTGATAAATCTTTTTTTTAATAAAGAGAAAAATGCAATAAACCCCCTCGAACTTTCTCGGATTTGTACTTAAATTATATAACTTTAGAAATAGCCAAATACGTCCCTCTACTATGGGATCAAAATGCCACGGTTACTTTTTGTGTTTTGCACTTAAAGAAAAAAAGAAAAAGATGTTAATACCTGTGTTAGTTAGAACATTTCACCCTCTATTTTAAAAGAAAAGGCCCGTGAATTGCATCTTGTTTTCATGTGATTTGCACTTTCAAATGCAAAAATTGATGCATTCCACGTGATATCAAAATACAGTTCACAGTAAATAGAGGATGCAATACAACAGCAACTACAATACATACAACACGGCCTTATTTTTACACTAATCTAATTTTTATTATCTTTTTACCAAATTCATCTTCTTGCCCATCGTCCATTCCCTATTATCTTCTTCTCGAAACCCCGCCGATGCTCACCAGAGATCACCGTCGTGGCCATCGTCGCCCTCAATGAATCCACTCGATGCTCAAGCACTTTCTTCATCGTCACGCTTCCACTCTCCCTCTCCAATCCTTCCCTCATCAAACACTGGATCAAATGGTATATCTAATATGATGTAATATCGTGGAAGACCATAACGGTGAAGAAAGGACGAGTACAACCCTTACACGACTGTGTCCGGTGAACAAGGTTACAGAGAGCCCATGCTTCGAGAGAAAGGTGTTGTGTCTCCCTGGGGCAAGCACGACTGTGTCTACTAGACACGGCCTAAGTCAAGCTATGCTGGACCGACACGATCGTGCCTTGGGGTTTGATCCACGAGATCGGCTTTATTAAAACACGACTTTTATGGGGGTATAAATATACCCATGTTATTATTCGTCATCATTAAGTTTTAGGGCTTGAGTAAAGATCTAAAACGATCGGAGACGCTCTATAATCCGGTTTTCTTATAGTACTTTGTTATCACAATTTATGGTGGTGTGATTTATGGGCTTTTTCTTTCGGTACTCGAATTTGGCCACGTTAATTTTGCGTGTTCTTGCTTTAATTCTCTCGGTTTCACATCTTCAAATCTTTCAAGCTCTGTTTTCAATAACTGGCTTAGATCTTCAGTTACCAATTTTTTCTCCAATTCAATTGAAGTCTTACTGCACTTGTCTTTTAGAGCAAAGGATTTAGCAATTGAAAGGTACAGAAATCTTGGGCATTGTCCCTGTATTTATAGACAATCCCAAATTTTTAATCATTGTTGAACTCATCCTTACTTGAAACATCACTTTCTTGTCATCCTGAAAGCATATTTACAAACCCAAAACCTCTGATGCTGATGTAGAGAAATACGTTAATACATAATAATAAACAACACGTGAACTTTATCTTGTTTTGAATTCTTCTGTAGAACTCAATATTGTTATCCTTCAGCCTTAATATGGTAATTCTTTTACCAGAGAAACAATTCACGATCAACCTTTTCTTACTGCAAAAATCCAAATATCGAAGTCTTATTGTCCCTTTATTAATGACTTTAGTGCTGTCAGTCTTATCGCGTTTTTTTTCTGAATCATCTTCATTGCATTCCTTGCATTTCATTCTGAATTTATCTTACTGCATATTCATTATAAACTCATTTTTTAAGAGGACGACCCACGAGTTTGATACATACTCAAAGATTCTAAGATAGAGTTTCTCTTATCACTCGATTGACTCTGCATACCATCTTCAAGACAAAAAGTATTATTTTATCAAAAAAAAAAAAAGTCGAAGTATAATGATTCAAGGGTTTCTGTGATGTTTGAATTATGTGATTTTAGGGGTTCTAGTGCCGAACCGATCACCGAAGTTGAGTGTGAATTCGATTAATAGAAAAGAAATTTGAGAGAAAATTTGATTAGTTGAACTAAATCGATTTCTGAATTTGAATTTGCATGCGAATTCGATTAATTGAGTTTGATATGGGTCAAATTAATGGAGGACTTGGGAAGAAGAGAAATCGAGATGGAATTAGGAGATATATAAGGATTTCAACTTGAGAGGCTGAATAAGGTGGACGTGGTTGAGTATGAATGGATCGGACAAATTGGTCAAAAATTTTATTAAACAAGTACATTTTGATCCTGCAAAGCATGTGAATGACACGTGATACAAACAAATCGTCATCGGAATTTCTAACGGTGGCAATTAGGTTCAGGGCTATTTGTCAATTTCTAAATTAATGGGTTTGAGTGAATCCGAAAAAGTTTTACGGTAGTTTAACTAAATTAATGGGTTTAAGTGAATTCGAAAAAGTTCAAGGGAGTTTAATGTATTTTTTTTTCTTTTAAAAAAATTAAAGCAATGTAGTGTGTTTTCAATGCAAATATATTACTATCTATGTTCAATAAAATATGAAACATTTATCACGTAAATTATAAAATTGATCACGTTATGAATAATCTGTAGGATTACCAAACAATGTTTTTATAAATTTATTATAAAATATCAAAGATGACTTAAGTTTCTTATTATAATCCTGGATCAAAATAAATTTGATACGGTATTATTTAATTCTTCATCCGTCTCGAATAAATTACAACACATTATTAAAAATGGATATCTTATATAAATTACGACACTTTCTAAATTAAAAAGCTTCAAATATCCAAGTTATTCCTATTTCATATAAAATTAATTTTTTTATCATTAGTTTTTTCTCCACCCAATCACAATTTCCTTTTCACTCTCTCATAATTTTTTCTCTACCCTTTCACAATGTTTTCTATCTCCTCACGAAGATAAAATTATAAGCCACCTCAATATCAATATATTTATTAATAATTATATCAAATTAATATATTTTAATTTATCTAAAACTAAATAAAATATATAATTATTAATATAATTATTATATATTTTGTGAAATCGAGGGAATAATGAAATATTAAGGGCAAAGGTAGAAATTAGCGGTAGGGAATATATAGGAGGAAAGTGACCATGAAGATGAGGACAATGAAAGGGAAGGCAGTGGCAGAGTGGCTGCAGAGGCAGAGCATCAGAAAAAACACACAGTATTCCATTGATAACACATCCAACCATATTGCCCCTTGAAGACAAAAGGACCAATACAGTTAATAGCTTAAAAGGCTAGTTGAAATTGATGGGTCAATCACATGAAAACTTTCATCTTATTTTAATTTCGGAGATGATACTTCACCCTTGAAGAAACTGTACCACCATGTTACTCATATTTTTTTTTTTGGTTATTAGTGATTTTGTCATTGAAATTTAAGAGTATATAGCATCTTGATTGCACCGCAATTGGATTAATCTTGGGTTACTCTATGATTAAAAATGTTAAGAAACCAAATTTATCAAAAATTTAAACACATTAGATCATATATATCTTAACACAATGCTCGAGAGGAATGTCTTTTATGAGCTTAACTCATGAACCACAATTCACTTAAGCATCACAAACACATATAAAGTGGTAAATAAATGAGGAAAGTAAGATTTAAACTTGTGATTTCAAACACATATGTGTTTTGATATCATATTAAAAAACTAATTTTTTCAAAAATTCAAAACTAATAAAAGAAGACCGGCCCTATGCATATTTAAAAAACGAACTTACCTGCGTGGCCTATTCAAATATTAATATGCACAGAAATCATTATGCTACTGTGAAGAAACTTCGAAGTGTTTATATCAATAAGCATTGCCATAATATCTAGATAGTTAATGCCATTCTAAACAAAGCTAAATGCTTGAATAAGATCCTAGGACAATGAAGTACTGAATTGAGTCATTGTAAAGTATGAACACGAGCTTCTCATTTTGTTCTCGTGTTTATTTTTAATAAGTCTGCATGTATACTTGAGAGTAAACACAATAATTTAGTACAACAAAAGACATGCCAACAATAAATCTTACGATGGACCAGTCTAGCAAAAATACTACTCCTACTTATTTGTTATACTCATCAGCTTTACTATAAGAGCTATATGATGGATCAACACCGCTAGGGACTACGTAAAATTGACTATTTTTTAGGTTGTCCCCTTAGTCACTACATGCTTGAGCAACGCAAACATCGGTGAGAATCCAATACGATACAAACCTAGCTAGCTTGAAGTGTACGAACATCAAACCGCTCATAACTCAATGATCAGCAACTTCAAGTGTGACATGTTTACCTTGTTACGTATCACTTAGGGGTTCCGAGGGATGTAGGAGGCTATCGGGCTAATGACACTCATGTTAATCTTAAAATCGTTAAACATTCGAGTCTGTGTGCCACTATTATCATAAAACAAGTTCCGATATGGGATTGATACCAATTCACCTAAAAGAATGTTATTTAGAACCGAAATTATGAGAGTGTAATCATCATCGCTTACCAAATGAAGGTAAAGAGAACCAACTTTTAAGTACGAAGTCATATAAAAATGTTGGACCATATGTAATTCGCAAAATACACAATACTCAAGTTTCAAAAGCTAGTCATACATGAATCTCACATCCAAACCTTTTTCTCTAACCAATTAGCCAATCATCCCACAACAAAGTTTGAAAATTCTTAGGTTTCATCATTATCTAAACAACAATAATTATATACATGAAATCACGATTATCCCACCAACAATTACTAGGTTACATCACTATCTAAGCTTGCATCATTAATGAGACTTAACCAATAATGGGATAGGATTAGGACAAGTGAAAGCCTTAAGCCTAGATTTTTCATACAATCGAATGCAACCTTAGTCACAGTTCACAACATTAAATATCTACTATAAGTAGAGAAACTGTAATCGGAATCTTGTAAGTACATCTAGAATACCATATGAAATTAGAAGAAATGATACACATACATCATATATATTAATGTAGATGTAATTAAGAATAAGCGATTCATAAATCAATCAACGTAGAGGTTCACATGTTGCAAAACTTATAGATTCGCAAATGATGACTCCATTCCCAAAATTTTGCAACGTCATACGTTTCGAGATCTAATTCCGTACGATCAAATATCATTTTTTATAATATTGTTGTGAAACATTAATAATAGATTAAATTATAAATTTTAATCCTGAATGAATTTAAGATTTTTCTAATATCGTTAAGTTTAAAAACAGTACAATTTAGAATAAGAAAATACTATTTTCAAGACCGAGTATGTTATATTAAGATAAATTATGAGAGAGAATATTTTTATTAAAAAATCATAATTAATATATTATCTTGAAAAAATTAATTTTCCTCTTAAAAATATCAATTCTTTTAGAATACTAATCATCCAACACACAAAATGTACAAATGTTACACTTCTTTGGATACCAAGGGGGTGGACAAAGGAATGAGAGTGAGATGATGCATTGCCTCGAAAGCACCAATGGAAATAAGCTACAAATGTTCCAATTTTACAACCGTGCTTGAAAGTGATTCCACATTAGCCTCTCTCCCCTCCTTTGTCTTCACTTTATCCACTCCTCAGTTCCCTCCGTTCCCTCTGTTCTTCTGCTCTGTTTCTGAGTCTTTGGTGGATTATAGAATTTGAGCCCCCCAATGCAATGCGAACCAATAGTAGTACCATATGACCTAAGCCAAAACCCTTTTTCCAGAGCCCAAAAGAATTTCATTTCAATTCATATCTATTTATACCTGGTCTTTTTCATCCCCATAAAAAGCTGAACCCAAAGACAGTTTTAGACGTTGAGAAAGTCTTGCACATCTTTCTCTCAACCCCTCAAATCCCAAAAATAATCACCACCCATCTCATATTTTGAGGAATCTGAAGTGGGTTTCTGCTCAGTTTCGGTTCCATCAAGTTTAGATTCAGATTCCCTTTTGTGGAAAGCGAGGGTTTTTGGTTTGAAAATGATGTGAATCTCATTCTCAAGCCTTCAAATCCCAAAAATAATCACTACCCATCTCATATTTTGAGGAATCTGAAGTGTGTTTCTGCTCAGTTTCGGTTCCATCAAGTTTAGGTTCAGATACCCTTTTTTGTGGAAAGCGAAGGTTTTTGGTTTGAAAATGATGTGAATCTCATTCTCAAGCCTTCGAATCCCAAAAATAATCACTACCCATCTCATATTTGAGGAATTTTTGGTGGGTTTCTGCTCAATCTCAATTCCATCACAGTTCAGATTCAAACACCCTTTTGAGTAAAGTGTTGAAAATTTAGGGTTTTGGCTTGCGATTTGAGGAAATTGAGATGTGAAGATGGGTTTGGTGAATGGGTTTGCTCGGGTAAACACATACAGGAAGAGGCAATGCAGGAGTATGTTTTGGAGAGTGAGAGCAGCAGTGAAGAAAGCAGTGAAAAAAGGTGGAGCAAAAC
>LIEC01011839.1:2371-49975 GCA_001925005.1 Drosera capensis
GTCGGGGGTCGGGTCGCCGGATTCCGGTAATACAAATATAATACGAGAATAACTAAAATAAAATATAAACGGAAACGAAATCAAAGCGAGAGATGAATCCATACCCCTTTCTCCGTTTCAGTTCTGTTTGTCGCACTCAGATTATTGCTCAGGTTGTTGGTTTGATTTTTTTGCGGTTCCTGTGTTTTGAATATTTTGATAACGGGGAGGAGGTTTTTCTGGAGAGTGGAACGCACGTTACAGAAAGTGGGTAAGTGGGCAGGTGGTTGAGAAGATTTAGGGGAGTCTCTGACATTTGAAAATAAAATCCTATTGTATTTAAATATACATTTTTTTTTTTCTCCAGGATATTACAGTTTCACTCATGTCTTTGAGTCAACTTTTGATAGCATTGAAGGGATTGCTGAATATGTAGTTCATCCAGTGCATGTGGAATTTGCAAATCGGTTTATTCCTTCCTTGGAGAAAGTCATTGTGGTGGACTACAAACCTACTAAGGTCGCTTTATAAGGCATTGAACTGGAGTACATCTAATGGCTCAATGTTAGTTTCCAAGATTGGGCGCTGCTTCTGCTTTGGAAATAATCGTGTAATATGAACACAAAGTTTCTGAAATTAACTTTAAACAGTGTTACTGTAATATGGACACAAAATTTCTGAAATTAACTTTAAACAGTGTTACTTTTACCCATGAATCAATCTTCTCTTTCAAAATTTTCCTCCTGTCTTGTAGATTGCACATGAGTTTGCATCCTTCGATTCGGCGAACAAGAACCAAAAGTTTATAACTGTGATGATAGGGAATATAGTTTGAGCATTGAGTTTCCATCTTGATGGAAATTTTGATCTGGAAAATAGCTTGAGATGCATGGAAGCAATGGGACGTGGATTTTCGGTCTACTCTGAAAGTGGCTGTTCTTGAAGAAAAAGACAATTGGGGTTTCTGAATTAGGAGAGCGCAAACATCATTGGCTGTTGTGCTCCAGTGCCTCGGATCGGGATTGCTATGAATCACATTGTGAAATAGGTAGAGGAGAATGCAGATCCGCACTTTATTGCCCTCTTGGAGCACGAATTGTTACAGATACTCTTAAATCTTATTCTGATTATTTCTTACTTTGACATCATCATTTGTTGTGGGATTTCCGTTCTTTTTATTGTTTGTCTCTGCGTCACTCAATGCATATTTCTATAATATCGTTGTCATTTTATTACTTCTTTCGACCCTTTTCCTGTTTTAGGGATGTTGAAAGAGTCGATTTGTTCAATTTCCCACCAACTAGCTCGCATGTTATGACAAGGCTCTTTCTTGACCATATCACCTTATCTAAGAATTTGTTTTCAAATTAGAAGATTAACCTTATGTTGCTGACAGTTGCTAAAGAATTGCAAATTTTTAGAAGACAAACTTGATCTATAGATCACAGGCTTGCGTGATGGGCGGTCTTGGCCATTGATTCAACTCTCATACGGTTATAAGGTCTCGGTTTGTCAGGCCCTTTCATAAACCTGGAGACTTCGACATTGGATAATTTGACTTTCAATATCGCCTTTCAGGATTCTAAGCTTTGCTGACGAATTTGCCTAAAGTAGAGTTTTCAGGATACTATAGCTAGCATCGTCATACAATGAGTTAATTATTCACAAGATTTGGAAGGTGATGAGATCTTTTTTTTTTTCGGTTGTTAAATGTTACTGACTTACTGGGATCATTTCTAACCTGGAAGTTGGATATGCTTCTGGTACTGACTACCATGCAATCTTCTTTGCTTTACTATGATTCCCAGCTTGATTTTCTTGTCATCTCTCAGGATATGACTGCATAAACAGTATGTTCCTTTCGAAGCATGTTTATTGTTTTCTGAGAATCTATGTTGATTATGCAGATTACCTTTTAGTATCAACTCTGGGCGGATTGATGCATACAGCAGTTCGTATAGTATTGATGAGCACGTTCTCAGCTCTCAAAATCATAGGATAATTTCAGACCGTCTTGAATTTGAAGGATGGAGATATGCCGATAGTGCGAAGCCTCTTTCATGGCAACTGATTTTCCTGAAGCCTACTGTCTACATCACCAAGGCCTGAACGTGCCATGGATTGATAGAAGTGAGCTTAGCCCAATCTCAAGAACGATTTGCTTTTGTATTTGTATCTCATATATGTTTTGTTTCCATTGCATTTTGTTGTCATCAATAGGGATCAAACTGCGTACATCCCGTCAAGATATAAAGAATATTCACGTGTACGAATCATGCCGATGTGATGTGTTAAGTACTTAGACTGAGATGGATCAGTGCATTGTTCATGCTTCAATATCAAAACACGATGGTGTGTTAGGACTATAAATTATATTATTGTATCTTAAGTTTGAGTGATATCTCAGTCCATTACGGAAGATCTAATGGCCAGACATGGGAAAGCTGGATTGGTTACCATGTACCTGTCAATGGTATTCTCTTCAATGCTGTGTCAACAGAGTGTGACCCTGTCTGTTTTGCCAGTTGTTGAACCACCCACCTTCGTGTGACATTCTATGCTTCTCAATCTCCAACAGCAAAAACCAGCTCTAACATATAGCCTCTTTTTTCCAATTTTGCAGCATGTTTGACAAAAAAGTGGAACTTTCACACAAAAGCTCACATGGGATTGATGATCTTACACATTGGCACATGGGAGTTTCAATGCCCTTAATTGGCTTTAGTCGATATGTTCTTCAGGTACGTGATCTGCCACATGCAATTGCTAATCGTGTCGCGATTCATGATTATGATGGATTTTTCTGGACTTGTCCTAGATCATAGATGACCCTGAATTTATATTTTTTGTGGTTGATAGATTTGGTGATTGTGACATTCTCCTTTGTTGTCCATTTCTTGAAGTGCATAAACATTAGGCTCATTGCTGTCCAATGATTGTGGAGGAGTTATAGCTGTTAAAGCATCATATCTATGTGTTTTGGGGCTTTTTTGTGTTGGGATCAGAGGAGATCTATGAGGTTGTAGAACTGAGTAGCCGGTGTGCAAGTAGAGAACAAGCCTAGACTGGATTCATGCCTAAATCGAAATCACGAAAACATCAAAGTTGTTTGTCGAGATAAGCCTTGGTCGTGTTAGTTAGATTGAGCCGTTTGTGAGATAAGTAGGTTCCAGCTTTCACAGTTTGTTCCAATGTTCCTTAGTTTAAGAATACATGATATTCTCCATTGGGAGATTGATGGTTCGCAGCTCCTGTTCCTTCCCTGGCGCTTAGATGAGTCTGATAAATCAGAAAAACAAAGCTTCAGTAGTTTTTTTTTTTTTTTTTTAACATATTCAGTGTCAAAAGCCTCGACTTAGAGCAGGATTTACGAGAGAGACATTGTAGAGTCTAGAATAGAGTGCTGAAAACAGACAAATTAATAACAGAAGCGAAGAACTTTTTCATTGATGAATATCTCTGGTATTGATTGAATACATAGTAGTGTAGTTTCATCATGTTCCTTTTCCTAAATATCAAAGCCGAAAGCAATCTTGTATGAGGAACCAATATAGAAAGAGAAAAGGAGACCTGTATATTACTCATCAGGATATTTCCATGCTGACAAAGTGGACGAAACGAAGCCTCATAAGGGGATGATGATAGTTGCAAAGCGATGAACAACGCTTCCATGCACGCTTCATTGTTACTCCAAAAACGGTTTCTTCAATGGAGCGTACAGAGGTTGAGCAATCTTAGAGACGTTGGATGACCAAGATGGAATGGAGCGTACAGAGGTTGAGCAATCTTAGAGACGTTGGATGACCAAGATGGAGCAGCAGACGCGATATATTGACCAGAATTATAGAGGGAAAAAAATGTATATACTCAATGACAGAGACCAATGTTTGTGCAGTATGCTTGAGCTTACCAAAGGGTATAAATAGACCTTTTCCTTCTCCTATTGATATGCTGTATATTGTATCGGAATTTGAAGATAGGGCTATGTATCAACATTGTCTTCCAGGGCGACAGCTGAGTGAACCGGCAGTAGAGGTGAGTGAGGCCACCAAGGTCGATGGCTTGGCTGCTAAGCTGGAGGCCCTGGCATAGCTCCTCCAAGCGCCAGCGCCTGATGGAATGAAGAAGGCTCCATTGAGTAGAAGATCACCTTCTGATCTCCAGTTCCACCCCTTCCACTCCCATGAACCCGTGTCAACCCTCTTGGTTACCTGTATAGAGCAAGGAGTGTTGGTTTTATGAATTTCCTTCATCAAAAATATAAATGTCGTCGTTCAAGGAAGGCGTTCATTAGCTGGGATTCATCCGTTTAAGTACCTCTTTGGCGAAGGGGTTGTAGGGCGCAGTGAATCGGTTGCCTTGGCTGTTGATGGTGGGAGCTGCACTTCCTCCAATGGCATACATTTCCCAGTGTGTGTAGTCGTTGTTTACTACATGGAAGTACCCATGCCTGCACCTGCATTTTTTGTTGCCATTTGATTCAGGTTAGTGAAGATTGAACTATGTTGTGCAATGAGATTCAATTCTGCGTCCCTTTGATCTGTTAAAAATAATTGTTTCTTTGCAGGGATTAGAAGTAGATCTTACCTTGGCATTCTCTGGATGAGTCCCTCGCCGAAATGGTTGTAGGCGATGGTTACTTGCATCAACTTGTCCCTCGTGTAGGAGTCGCTGTGACCGAGCAAAATCACCTGTTATTCATCACGAGGAAGCAAAAGTTTAGTCCCTGACAGCTGCATGAATTTTCATCTGCCAGAACTGCCGCCCAAGGAATGGCCATTTTACCTCATTGTGATGAGTGAAGTAGTTGTTTGAAATGGTGATGGCGGTGGATGCCATGACAGCATCGACAAGGCCATCAGCGCAATTAGCCAGAGAATTATGATCAACCCACACATGGCTCGCCCCAAAGATTGACACCGCATCACCATCAGCCATCGTCCTCCATCCATAGTGAGAAGGTGAGCTCCTAACCATGGCATTGCCAGTCGGCCTACAGTCGTGGATGTTAAGACCATGGATGATCACATTCGTGACGTATTGGATCGTGATGCAAGCTCCATAAGCAATGTGGACGCTGGCGCCCCTGCCATCAATGGTCTTGAAGCTGTTCATGATGAGTTCCTGCTTCAATGTTATCAGCATATCCCCCTTGAACACGATCCATAGTGGCTCGTCCTGGATAACAGCGTGACGAAGAGTCCCAGGCTTGGGATTCACCGGATCATCATCGCCAGAATCAGTTACAACGTAGTATTGTCCATCACGGCCACCTATGGCATTGCGTCCGAACCCAATGGCGCAATCTGCTAGTTTTTTCCTGTTTTGCAGCCAGTTAGGATCACATCTCCAGCAGTCGTCAATTGGATTGCCGGTGCCACATGAGAAGTATCCCAGCTGCCTCCTCGTACTATTCTCGACGCTTCTGAAAAAAACATCAAAGAAACCAAGCATTGTTATTCATGATCATAGAAGCTTTGTAGCATGATAGTCGCTATATAATTTGCACGATAACAAAATCGTAAATTTTTATGTCCAAAGTTTGAATATCGTTAAGGGATGTAAAAGGTGTGTATCGATCTTATGTCACGAGTTTGAACCTTGTCGAATGATGCGGATCAAATGCGGTATACGGTTGATACGGAAGATGTGAAAGTTCTTGGATGGGAAGTTGAATTTATTGTATGGACCCGTTTGTGATGTTGGGGGTGGGGAGCAAATGCACGCAGGGTATAGCAATTTTCATGGAGAAGGGTCCCATGATGAAAATAACTCGTGATATGGATGTCGGTGGGGATATTTATGGTACGGTAAACCAAAAACACTTCAATGTTATCTTAAATTTCTAGCTGAGTTTTACATCCAAAACGATATCAAATCACATTTGATATGGGTAAAGTTATGTGACGAGTCAGTGTATTTGCCAATTTGCATTAGCTATGAACCTTGTTGTGTAAGTTCCAGTGACTATTTATTTTATCAATCCAGCTTTCGAATTAATTGATCTGATCTTTATTTGTCAAGTGTAGCTTTCCTGAACCTAATCGGAGTATTTGGGGTCATGAAGCACATGACAAAAGAAACAACCCATGTGCTCCCCTTTCTTTGTTTGATGTTTTCAAAATTTCAAACCTTGTTTTACTATTGCAAAATAGAACTCTCAATATTGGAAACATTAATGCTCAAGAGTGCTTCTACATTTCATGTCACGATCCTATTGAGTCTTTTTTATGATGAATTGTATTAAAATTGATGTCCTTGTTTTAGTTGAAAACGATATTGAAAGAATTTATAAATTGATAAGGATATGTCGTAATTATTTTAAATCAGTCAATTTGACTGTAGTGCTCGCTTGAAGCACCAATCACAAAAGCTCAGAGCACCAATAGCTGCAGTCATATTGGTTTGATAAATAGGGAGCGGCCTATAAGATGAAAACTTAGGAGCAGATGTAGGGGGAGAATATTAACCACAAGATGAAGGGATTGGTTATGGGAACGTATTGAATGCGATCTGTGAGGATCGGATGGCAAAAACATGTGAACCTGATCAGGACTATATATGTAAACCACCAAAAGAAAGGAGAAGAATGAAGCAAATGCGGGCACATTGTAGAACATGGGGTGGCTGTTATTCTGCCCACAACGCTTGATTCCTGTTAATACTAGCGTATTATTTTTAGATGTGTCGCGTGATGATCAAACCGTCCAATTTGAGATATTAAGACAATCGATCTAAACGTTTTGCAAGATAAGAGGAAAGTCTTGTGACTTACGCCTCTACGAAGGAGACAACCTCTTCTGGATTGTCGACGAACGCTTGCTCAATTTGCAACTCAGCTTCCTTGATCCTGCAAAATGGGTCATCAAAGGAATCGTGTTTAGTCGACAAAGACTTACATGATACTCGATCATTCATCACTACTGTTATTCTTGCTACGGATCTACAAAATGACCACCATTTACTCTTAAAATCGAATCGACGATCATTAGATGAATAAGACGCTTGAGTTTCTTTCTCAGTTGCGTTCAATTCTTAGTTATAGCTTTTAGAAGGGTAATGAAATGTTAAGGGGCATGTTACATTTGGCTCCATTTTATGAGACACACTATGAGCCCGGGATATGTAAGTGGGGGCTACAATAAAGTTCTCTACATAATTGCCCTCTTTCCATCAAAAGTTTTAATTCAAACCGTGACATGAAACCTCAAAACTATAACGCCAAAAAACTTACTACTAGTTGTAGTCAAACTGTCCCAAGTTTTTGTTATCACTTTCCCAACTGTTTTCCCTTTCAACACAACTAATTTCTTAGCATAAGTTTGAGCACAGCACCATCTTAACAACAGTGTTGGGATTCGACTAATAACTTTTTCGCAACATTAAGAAAGATCTTATGATGTGACCGTCTGTTAACGCATAAACTTTACACGAATTTTAGTGATATTACAGGTTAATTATATTCAATCAACCTCAAACTGCCTCATGATAAGGGAACCGTTTCTCACAAGGGAACCTTTTCTTATCAAATAAACAGATTAACTTATACTCCGTACTATAGCAAGGCACCGACCAAATAAATAAAGTATATTTTTCAGGGGATTCCTTTTTTTATTATTATTCACACAAAAGTTTCCGATGGAGTAATACAGTGACTATATATTGACCGTCGGTCAAGAACATATCCCCTGGTCTTCGTGGTCTATAAAGTCTTCATGTGCACTATTTAATTTTCTTGTGCACTAGAAAAACAGACTACTGCATACTTTAAAGTTACCAGTACGGCTAGCTCTTGGTGGTTACAATTAATGTTGGACCTAACCATATTCTATCTCCAACGTTTTGCTTATCGTATTCATAGCCTAATGCAAAAACATTGCTTATAGCCTATTTAACCGTGTAAGTGTTTATTACAACATATTTAGAATCATCTAGATCCTGTCAACATGACCTTTTCTATCCACTTATCTTACAGGAATATATACTGAATTCAAATTCAAAGTCGTCATAAACCGAGGTTGATTCTTGATGTATGACAAATACTTATGGTCTAGAGCATCTGGATTACGCATCTCAAGCGAGGTGATTAAGGATCGAAGAGCAGAGACCGACAGAGATAGGGAATGATCACGGAATCTTTAATTTTCGCAACAATGCATCAGATGCTGAAACCTAAGTTGCAATCTGTTTGTCAGCAAACACAACTAACCTGTGCTCCATTGATGCATTCTTCAGGCTCCTGAGCTGCTCTTCAATCCTGTCAACAAAAATACAAGACCGAAAAATTCAGATCTCCGCAATTGACTTGCAGTGCGACAATTCGCACATAATATATAGCGGCTGGGAATCCAAATTGGCAATATTGGTACCTAAGCTCTTGTAGGTGATCTGAGAGCGTTCTGCCCTCAACGATTGTAGAGAGCGCTGCGATCAAGATTGCGATGATCGCTAAGTATTTGCAAAGAGCAGCCATTGTTCTTATAATGTAAAGCAGTTGAATGTATCTCTTTGCTTTTGTAACTGATGAAATCAGTTTGTTTAAGGGGAAGAGGGGAAATGGAGGGAAGCGAAAGAGGTTAATGAGAAATCATGAAGGAAACGAGCATTTTATAGAAGGGAGTTTAGGTTCAGGTGGGACCAACCTCCTTGATCTGATTAACTATTAACCATGGTTAGGTTTGGACAATTGGGTTGATGTAAACTAAATGTTGATCCACGATGAAGGTTGCAAATGCCTCTTTAACATGTGCTATAATTTGTTAGATTCTATAAAGCATTATCATTTTACTTATTTATTTATCATGAAAAGAAAATTACTCCTTCCCTCCCACGAAAGATACAACATATACATATTTTGTATTATTCTATACACATGAATATATGTCTCATTTTCATATTAAATCACATCTGATCGTTCCGCAACATATATTATGTTGAAGTACGTAACTTACCCAATAATTAATATTTAAAGATAAATTTATAAAAAAAATATATTTGATCGTCCACGCGTATCAAACTTTGTATCAATATATATATCAAATCAAATTATTACAATCTTGTGGGACAAGGGAGTATTTGTCATTATTATGCGACAAATTTATTTCATCAATATGTGAATTTCGTGACCTATCAATTTACCTAGAAGTAAAGAGATGAGGATCAACCTTTAGCATTATAACTACCATTAACTCTACATAAACAAACTCAAACCCATATTTTAATTAGTGGGCTGATTAAAGGCTTGATCACGTTGTGGAGCCCACTGAATCTTGTCCAACGTGGAGAGTGGCCTGCATCGTTGTGTTTTATCATTACCTTTTTTTTTTTCGCTATCTTCTTACACATCAGCGGAAGCCGGCCAGTCACGTGCCCATCGTCGTCTCTGTGGGGCCAAAAAGCGATCCATGTCACCGCCTCCAAATAATGCAACCGTTTTGTGTACGCGCCTCGTGGGGGTGAGGTTTCTACACGCGCCAGTTTAGGCGGCCACGTAGCTTTTTCTTTTGTAAATTTATGGAAACATAATGTTAGGAGATGAATTTGCGTAAACATTTCCCATACTCCTACCTTTATCCATAGACTCAATACATTATAAGGAGTGATAAAACTATGCATATAATCTCGTTCTTATTAAACCTTGATCATAATTCATAAGAAAATTGTCTGAGTCCATGATACATGTTCATGATCACGGTAACATTCAATGATTCAAATTTAATATCTATCCATCTTATACATGATGCAATGGTAAACATTGTCGGTCCATTGGGTGTGATGTATGAAATTAATTGTCCATGCATCTATTTGCTATTTACCCAATTGCAGTATAATGATTAAAAAAAATCATTTAATTTGATCATTGTGATTTTATAATAAGAGTTCTAGCAAGCTTAAATTTTCTCTACCCTATGATTGCTTTTTCATTAATTTTGTCCCAAATGATGATAGATATTGGATAAATGCAAGAAACTGATCCAAATTAAAGTTGGATGTATTATGAGGGGTAGGGAAGTGATTAGCTGTTTGATTTGTCAATGAAGACCAACTTGAACCACATATTAATCAGTTCTAAGCAAGTTAGTGCATGCAAATGCTATGCACATGCAATTGTCTTAGGTTGTAATAACGTTGTGAGTCGAGTGTTTGTTATGTGTAATCGTGGTCGATGCGACAGTCTCTATGTTAGTTTAGCAATCTAATGATAAAAACTGATAACAACATCTAGTGTATGTTGACACGTCACTCTTATGATTATGTCATCTAAATTTGAAGCCTGAATATGGCATGTAGAATTATTAGATCGGTTAGATTATCATGTTGATCATGGTATCTTTCAATTATGTCATGTCGTATAAAATGATCCTCATATCTATAGGATTTTGGGATTCCTATGTGACATGTCACCGATGGGAGAGGGTGTCATGACCAATATGATGGACAATCAAATCATAGAATCGTTTATATTCAATAGTGAAAAATAGGGTCAATTATATTATAGTATTAAACAATATGAATTCAATATGTAATTTTCGGCCACATCTATCTTTCTTGTTGACCTCTATGATGAATTAATGAACTTTTACGTTTTTTATTTAGTAGTAAAAGATATTGACAATAGATTTTCTATATATATTATGAAGGAAATGAAAAGAGGTTAATTAGCAAATGCAAAAGGGGTTTTATTTGCATGGGCCTAACTTTGTCCTTGCCCAACCAGGCATCGCATGTGATTCAATGCGTTTGTCTCATGGGAATTTCCTCAACTAGTTTTGCCACTCTTCTCAATTTTTCAATTAATGATAGCTAGGAGTAATTATCTTTTCAAACACGGGTCATTGGAAATAAGAGATTTTGCTTCTTTATATTATGTCTTTTTCATTGAAAATCATATTCACATTTCATCATAGTACTTTCCTTTTTGTTTTCGTGTTTTCTGCTTATTTGATTGAGCTTTTATTTACAGTTTCTAACTGCTTAATGTTTTTATTTGTCTCTACAGACGCATAATAATTCCTTTTACGACCAAATTCAAATAGTTTCGACCGGAAAAACTAATATAGTTTTGTGGATCATTTTCCTATCAATTTTTGTCGTTAAATGGTTTTAGCTGCAGTCAATTTCAGTCATGATTTATTAGCGACCATTTTGCGACTGGAATTCACTATAGTCAATTGACACCAATAATGTAACTGACTTTGAAGATAATCTTCTGTAGGCAAAATTTTTACCGGTCTTATATCTTTGGTTCTTGATTAAGGGAAATGTGACATGAAAAACAAGAGCATCATTGTAGTAATATATATGACCAGCTACTTATAGGAAGTCGATCGATCAATGGATCCCACAAAAAGGGAAAGCATGCAAAAGGTTGGGCGAGTAGCTTGCTGGTTAGGCATTGAATTAACCTGTCGTAGGTTCAGACCCCTCCAGACTTCATTTGTCAAATTTCACCACCTAAATTAGGCCCGATGATTCTTGAATAATAATAATATTTTATTATTCATAATAGAATTAAGACTACTTACATTTCGATTATTTGAGTTATTGTTATCACTAAGTCAATACCTTACTGTTTGGAAGGCAAAAGTGGTTGAGATCTTCATAACAATACTTAAATAGATTTCGATCGAATTAATTCTGTGGATGAAGCAAACTTATGCCAAAAGAGCTTTACCTTTATTTGTCTTTTTTTTTCTTTTTTCTTTTTTGCATGGACTTTACTCTTGATTATTTGTTGTTCCTTTCCTATTTTTAAAAAGAACAATTACAGCCCAAAAATATAAAAATAAAAAAGAGAGAAAGAAAGAAAAGGCAAGGAAAGGAAAAGAGAGACAGGATAAGGTAATGTGTGGGCCTGTCAAGGCCTAATGGACATATGGATTTTGGACTTGGGCAGCCCATTTTGTTGTCGTAGTAGTAATAGAGAGTATTGTTGCTAATAAGCTATCCGCAGATACTAAGCATAACCTTTTTATCAGTAATCAAGAAGATTATGACATGACCTTCGATTTGCAAAATACTGCAAGTCTGCAAGGCTACACGATGCCAACCTGCCTTAGGTATGGTTTCTTCTGCCTAATCTTTTGTTACATACAGACCAAATTAAGTGTATAATGAAAGTCTATAACATGTAAGTTGAGTAGTCGGATATACCACGACATCGACCATGGGTTACACTTTATCATTAGAGAGAACTCTATGACGACTCGAAGTTATTTCACATAACAGAAAGAAGATTGTGCCTAACACTTAATCTGGCGTTGCGCTAACGAGGGTTCGGGTTAAACAAAGACATATCAGAGTTGCAGGTAACCATTCACATTTATCTATGAATCATGTAGGCAAGAAGAAAAACATACCGAAAGGGTATGTCATTTCTATTTTGATACGTCAAATTGCAACATAAGAATGATAGTTCACATTTATTATATTTTGGTATATTGAGTATTCGAATCACACTTTCACCATTATGTTCCCCTCAGCATTTATGATTCATTCATGCTTCAATTAATTTGTAGTATCCAGTTTGACGTGAACAAACAAGAAGCCATAATTCTTATCATGCTTGACGAAATAAAACCCATGTATATATATTTATTTCTATGAAAGATCTTTGTGATTCATATGCCGGATAGATACGCCATTTTTCGGTGCAAACCATTCATATGAGTTTGTTGTATAAGTCGATCGAGTCACACTTTTTCATTACTTATAGGTCTGGTTTTTCAATTATACATGTCGACACGTCTCCCTCAAAATAACAAGTGCCAATGATTCTATATATGTATCATATATGTGGTCTCGCAACAAGGTCATTGTTTTGATAATTAATTGATGAGCTAGGGTGAGATTGCTTGAAATTAAGGAGACAAGGAAATCCTCATTTTGCATGAGATTACACTAAATTTATCACACAATAAAAGAAAGACAGGTATTGTGAGCAAAAGGCAATTTGCTAAATGCAATTAATTAATTAATTAATTTCAGTTTAGAGCTACACAAGAACAATGACACTCAAATTATTAATGATCCATAGTCAAAAAAACTTTTGATGCACTAAATCAAATTAGACCAACGTTTTGCTTACACAAGCTTCTGTTGTCGGCAACCAAGTGATAGTTTTTTCGGAGGGAAAGCAGGACAATTTCAAGTTTAAAAGGACACGAGACGAAGTCGAGATGAAAATTAATACTTATAAACCAATGAAGCATTGAAATTCTTGCATTATACCAATAATCATGAATGTTGATTCTCTAAGTCAATGATTATTTTTTTCCCTTCACACTATGCTACAACAATCTAGATAATTCCACGGAGTCTGTGAGTATTTCTTTACACACTCCACCAAATAACAACCATTCATTCTGTGAATCTGTGACTGGTAGTATAGTTCTTGTAGGAGTATCCAACTCCAAATCAGTTGGGTTTTACATCTTTTTCTTTTTCTTGGATTATGACCTTAATTCAATTCAGAAACATGAAATCTTCTCCATCATAGGTCACATAGCAGGGTCTATCTAATTATTATCAGAAAACCATGTTATCATAATCACAGTCAGTGGTCCAATACAAGCAAATTATAAGAATCATGTTCGGTGCATAATCACAACATTATAAAAAAATCCACATGAAAGAGGACACCATTCAAGATCTTTAAAACAAAATGTTTTCGGACGCAAATGTTTCATTTAATTTCGATCTTCTTCGTCGGTATTTTTGGTGGACCTGCAAAATGGTACCTGCCCAGATCCAGGTTGCTCTTGTCTCTAGTTTTGGACTAGAACCACAGTTCTGGCCCAACTGCCCAAGTAGATTTGGTGAACTTGGGCCCATAAATGAAGTCCAAACATTTTTTTGTGGTAGAAGAGAGTCTCAAGTCTGATCCATGCACATATGTTGCATCAGGGATGCTGTACCCTTTTTATTTGTCTCAAAACACGCCCAAAAAAAAAATAAAAAAAAATCAAAGAAATGCAAAGTTCTAATGACGCAGTTAGTGATACATATCAAGATGTTGCTACAAAACCAACAGGCGATATGTGTCCACCTTTATCACTCCAGGTTCGATTACAGTGTTGAATTCATCTAATAACCATCTGCATGTTGAATTCATTTCTTCGAGTATTCCGACATAGCTCTAAACTCTACCGTAGTAGAAGTTCCACCAGTAGGTCACATAGGTAGAGACTTATGCCATTCGTGTCGAGTTAACCTATATATGTTTCAAGTTCATACATTGTTTAAAAGGGTTACATATGATTTACATTTTACCAAGCTTCACACAGTTCCATGGATTTCAGATAGAAACTGCTTCTTGCATGTAGAACTACACAAATAACATTCTTGAATCCTGCCTTTCAAAGAAAAAAAAGAACATGCTTGAATCTTTCACAGCACGTTAAAACACAAGTTTTTCGGAATCTCATGTTTCATTCAAAGTTTTATTAACTCTTTTTATGATCACAAAACCGTTTATTTATCCTACTCTTTCTTGTCAAAGCAGACAAGAAATCAGCATCACAACTTATTTGCTAAGACAACACCTATCGTCAGAGTCTCGCTTTACATCGATGAGGCCGCAAAATGTTTCCTCTAACTCTAAATAGTCTTGTTTTTCCTTGATTAGCTTTGGTTGTTAATGATATTGAATGTGTCCTCGGCTTCTCTTGTATTTGCATTCACAAACTGCAGAAAAATGGAAATAAAATTAGGATGATTAGCTTGTATACGCAGATGAAACTTAAAGATGGAATTTGTCGATGAGAAGTATCTTCAAATATCAAATCTTGTTGAGTTGGACGTAACTCAGTTCCAAGATAACCAGAGCATCACCAATTCGACTAAACCGACGTTTCTGCTTTTCTAATATGTCGATCATTATCAAATTCTCGGTAAGTGCAGGAAAATTTTAACTAACCTCGAACTTCAATTCATTTGTGGTAGCATGCATCCTTGCATACCCAAACTCAGATATCCTGGACAAACTCCAGCTATTTTTCTGAAGGAAAAAAAAAAACCAAATCAAATCAAATGTAAAATTCTCTTTCTTTTCATTTTACTTATATATAAAAGGAAAATCATTGGTGCTCAACAGCAGTGCAAACTACACAACTTCTTTTATTAAAAAACAACTTTTTTTTATTGTGAACTACAGTTTAAAAAAAAAAAAATTGATGCAGTTCACAGGAAGAAGAGCTGTAGTTTTCAACCGTCATGTTGACTGCTACTGCGTACCAAAACCACACTCATATATAAATCATTTTCCTCATAAAATACAAAGATAAAAAAATAAACACCAATAATGTTTTAGAAATAGAACTTACAATAAGAGAGGAGAAGCTATCCAATTTGAAACCAGCAGCGCCGATGATAACTTGAACAGGAGCAGTGTAGTTTGTGTTATCATATGTGTCTGTTCCATTTGCATCTTTTGAAGGCAAGGCAACACATTTTTTGTCATAGACTGCGCACGTTCTCTCGTAGTTATGGACATGACCAAACATGGCCAAATCGACCTATTAAGAGGAAAGGGATCAATAAGTATAGTGGATGTCACAGGACCCAACATACAAGAAGTGAAACCTCTAGACTGTTATGAAACAGGATACGCGAGAGCACTAAAGTAGTAGAGTTCGCTAAAATCTTATACCTTATTGGTCATTAGTAATGGCTCGATGGATGAGACGAATCGTGGATCAACACTGAGGATATCTAAGACAGAAGTGTACATGGGCCGGTGCCTGGAGCGTCAACAAAAAAATATATGATTATTATGCATTTAAGAGCTAGAAGCTACTTATAATGTTAGCAGGATTTGTTGCAAGTGATCGTTTACCCGGCAAAGATTAACCATGGGGTTCTTGTCCGATTAACCGAAGCCAAGTCTGAGGCAATCCACTTGTACTATAAAGAAGACATGCCAAAGTCAATACAAAGCTATGTAGGATTATCCCGTACATTTATATATACAAGTACAGATGTTTTCCATATCTCCTTTTTCACAAAAGTATCTATTATTGCAAAACATTAGAAAATAAAACTTGTGAGTTGTGATGTGGGTTTCAGAAGTTATAGGCATCGGGTACCTGTTCTGAGTTCGGAGACCAATCATGTTCTGTAGAAACCACAGTAAAGTGAACAGGTCCTTGTTCGATCGAGTACCATGGCTTATCTTTTGCTGAAGTTGGCAATGGAAAGTATGTCTCATAAGCAACTCCACATTCGCCACCAGAATCTGGAGTAATATATACAGAGCCAGAACCAATATAGTCCCTGCACATAACCAAAATTGCAACTGTTAGAGCATTCAACGCTATTGATTCAGGTCGAGTTCCACTACCGTCATTACTCGTTATAAAAGACTAATGTGTTGGTCATCGTGATCCCTATCTGTCGGACGCAGCAGTCTTCTGAATTGATTCAACTTGTAGTGTTTGTTTACCTCGTGCATTAACCTTGTTGCATATGTATAAAAGCTAACACCTTATGGTTTATGCATATACGTATACAGTTTTTACTGGATCTGGTGCTTTATAGAGGGAGACGAAAGAAGAGAAGAGGCTACCTTTCATGGTTACCAATGCCGCTCATGTAGGAAACACGAGAAGCAACGGGCTCAATAAGGGAAAGGAAGAAATCCCACTCTGCTAAGAATCCTGTAGCATAACTAATGTCTCCAATATGGAATATAGAGTCTACATTGCCGGAAGTGACTTCAGCTGTCATAGCTTCTACCACCGAAATCGAGCCAGGCTACAGCATAAAAGAAACGACCAAAGTTAACAAAACGAAGAAGATTACCCATCCAGCAAAATTTTGAGGCCAAAACATCAACAAGGCAAAATCATTCGTGAAAAACCTGAATATAGTGTTCAACAGATTCGTCAAGAGGAGCTTTCCCCATGTCACCATAAGCTATGAACTTCAACTCATTTGATCCTCCTGTAGGCGGTGTATGGAATTGTATCTGATCACTCCAACCCGCTAGATCACTGCATCACCACAAACTTTGGATCAGGTGCTTCATGAATATCACACCATGACAGAGCATTTTTCCTGCCCACCACAGCTATGCATCGAAAACCAGATGCACTGATTAGTGTTAAGAAATAATGCTGATTTCATACCTTCCATATTTGTATGAGTAGGTGCTTGATGGCTCCAATCCAGTCATGACCGCAGTATGGATGTATCCAGGATCATGCCATCCAAAATCCTTAGCAGGGCTCGGTATAACAGAAGCTGCCAGTAGTAAACAGTATAAGATGTTGTTTTGATAATTTAGGCACTCTTAGCCGCTTTCCTTGAGATGTGCATAAACCCCCAATTTGCGGACTATACTGCAAAGCCTTGTTTCAGAGAAATATGTTCCCAGCGCTAACAACAAATGGCTCAACATAGGAATAGTACTAGCGTTCATTGGATGATCATCAAGATGTCAGCTAAACGTTCCAACCAATAAGGCTAGAACCGATATGGCCTATACAATAGGGTAATGGACGCTGACATAGGAGAGAAATAAACACGAAGAACTTACTGCACATATCATCTTGAGTGAAAGTGGTGACCTCTGACGTTTGTGATTGACCATTTCCATATTGAATTTGTTGAGGGTTTTGATCTCCACTAACCCATGTCAACCTCATCTGCATTTTTTCCAACCACCATAAACACATGATCAGACATTCTCCAATACCGATGACAACAAGTTAATATTATGCATATGGATAAGCCTTTTTCTGATATCCCATGCACAAGAACGATAAAAAAATAACACGTACAACAAAGCTTTTTCTCGGTACGAGATAACTTACCGACGTAGCGGTGGAGTCTATGCTCGATAAGTGACCGAATGACGGCATATTAGGATTGGCGAACTTCAGAGGAGTGCTTCTCTTGAGAATACAAGGAGTAATAAATCCACCAGCGAAGAATACGAATTCAATGTCGGTCCTTATATTAACAACGTGAAACGTGAGTGAAGCTGCGCATGTCTTCACTATGCATACATCACCTAAGTATTCCTGACACTCGGAGTTCTGACAACTAAGATAACCTGGATCATTCTTGACGTACTGAGCCTGCAATTTCAGAAAGGAAGTCATACCCAAAAACAAGAAAAAGAAAAGAAATGACGTCGAGTCGAAAGATGAAACAAAGAAGTCGAATTACCTACACAAAAGCTTCGACGAAAAACAATATCATAGGATGTATTCACGTTGACGATTACCTTAACAGGATAATGGCATATAAGAGGAAGACTGCTGAGATCCCCAGTTTGTGCGTACATCAATTCGTCCAAAGGACAATCCCCGATGCTGCAGAAGAATAGAATTTGTAAGAGGAATAGTATGAATTACTCTACATATCTTCTGTTTTGAAGACGATGAAACATAAACTCTGTCCTGCTTTCCACCAAGAACTAGACTAGAGATGTACAAACTTACTTTGAAGTAGAAGGAGATATCATAGCAACCCAATCATCTTCCGCTGGTACTATGACGCCGCTGATATTAACAGTAATGAACTGCTCATTTGCAATCTCTGTAATGTTCTCGGCACTGATCTGGATGTAACGACTTTCGATAGGACAGGTGAATAAACTTTTTCGGTTTATCAACCGATATTCCGAGATCATCGTGTGATTGTAATTCTCCATCTTATACATGCCCGCATAAGGATGAGGACGAAGACAATTCGACGATGAAAGTAAAGACAACAGAACAATTGTAAAACAAAGGCAAGCGTTCAACTTTTCCATAATATCGATATATTATGGAATACCACCTCGAATCTGGTAGAAATTTTTCGAGCTGTTACAGGCTGAGGAATAACATATGGTGCTAAACTAGTTTAAATGGGGGGTTATGGGCTGTATAAGAAACAAATGACTTGATAAATCATATTTATACTCATCCACATATCATACGTCCAATGAATGCAAAGCATAGCTATGGGCCACGCTTTCGTGTATATTCCCTCCACGGAATGTCAAGTGCTATGGTTAGACGCATATGTTGGAACATAAGATGTATATATCTTGCTGACTAAACTTTGCAGCAGAATATAGTTGGCATCTTGACTTTTATGTAACACGTACTCAAATGAAAGATGTAAGAGATTTAAGAGTGCCGACCAAAGAAGGAAAGAACAAAGGCCGCATATACGAATCTCTAAGATATTATGCCTTTCCCAGAACATTGGTTTTTCTGTATTTGCAAAAATAGCATGTTATCTAGAAGCAGCAAATCTCAAACACATAAGAAACTAAAGGGTTATCAGGGGAATGCATCTCCCAAGGCTTTATAACCAGAAGCTAGAATAAAAGCCAAAACCTATCTAATATGTATTTATCCAGTTATCGAAATCTTAGCCACAATTTTGTCCTCCCGTCTGATAACAGTTAAGGGTGACAGTTGCTGGAGGCAAGAACTCAAAGGTTCTCGCCACACCTGTTCTGAGTTCAGCTGTTATCATGTTATGTGGGACTGTAATATTACAGTAATCTGGGATATATGGAGTTACATCATGTCCAAGCGTGTACTCTCCATTTCCGTGGACGGTCGACACCAATAAACTTTGAAGATAAGACCAAAACGTGGCTTATAATCTTGAAAGTAACATAAGCAACAGACATGGTCCCTTGTTCTCATAACTCATAAGCAAGAGAATTTATAAACAATAGAAGAAAAAAAAGGAGAGTTAGAGGAGAAGATGAGAAACTGGGGTTACAAGACAACGAGAATCCTTCATTGATAATAAGAGGAGGTGAACTTCTTGTTTAGAAATTTTATGGAAATCATACACTTTGTGATAAATTTCGATTTTAATATATGTTAAAACTTTACATGTCTAATTTTTGATAAAGTTCATAGATCATGATTTATAATTGTGAATTTTAAGATTTAAATCAGCGAGCATTGGATATTAGTTCATAGATCACTTAAGCACGAGACTGAGCATGTACATGTGAAGAATTATGATAAAGATAACGTTTAGATTTATTGCGTGTGTTGATGCATATTATTATATCGTGAGTATAATAATATGCATTGGATTCTTTGGACGAAGTCACTAAATGTTGCTGACTTAAAATACTATCTACAACTGCTATGTGTCAAGATAATATAATGTGTGTGTTTGTATTATACCTTGATTACTGGTATAAAGATGATGAGTGAGTAAAAAAAGTGTAAATTCATAACTCGTGAGATAACTCTATGGTATAAAACACAAATAGCGTTTTGTCTGTCGTATGTGTTATACAGTGATATTCTTTCATTGACCTTGTGAGGTTTGACTGATTTCTTTTCGCGGATGTTCCTTTTGTTAAAGTTGAAGGAAACTTACTTATGAAATTGAATAAGTCTCGGATATAATTATAGCATTGAGGGTATCTATTATCTATCATTTTTGTTTGATTGATATAATGATAAGTATAAGAAAGTCTTGAGTGAACTGTTGAGTGCAGTAGTGCATGAGACTTGGACTTGAAACCTGTTATGTCGTAGTGTCATTGTCTCAATTTATTTGATATGAAGATCTTGACTGTCATATCATCAAGGATGACAATAGTAAATGACGTGGATAATCTGTGAAGTATCGATGGATGTGTACTTTCGAACGTTGTTACGTGATGTTTAGTGTGTTTATGTGATCAGGATCATTGGTATATTTGTGATGATAATTATGAATGTCATATTGGCATGATAATTTCAGAATGCTGGAATAAAGAATCCAAATGATCATTTCTCTTTTTTTTTCTTATCTTTTTCTCTCGTATAATCCATAATAATGGGATCAATACGTTATTCAGCACCTATAACTCATAGTTACTATTTTTCTGTGTCTTTCTTCTTCTTTTTATTAGAAGAGCAAAACTTGAAGGAGAAATATGACCTAAAATTTGGTAGTATATTAAACTTATGTGTAAAAGATATTCTGATCTTAGAAAGAGATGTAATTCCATTGTAAATGTGGTATTCTTAGTTATAATTGAGTTCATCAAAAGTTTATAAACTAATGATGTATAAGTGAACTTAACTTAATTATTGAGTAAGTAAGGAAGTATATTTTTTGTCTAGTTGAGACATTGGGCCCAACAACAATGACGTCATTTATATCATTAATTAATAAATAATGAAAAATCGAGACGTTGCAAAATGCATCATTTTTAAAAGAATCGATATATTTTCTAGTATAATTTACAACAATTTAATATTAGTCGGAATCCAATATTATTTTCAGAAACTATAAGTTTAATGAAAATAAAAATTATTTCATCGCTAACTTTTCATTAAATCATATATCCTTGATTTAATTCATATTGGATTCAGTTCTACCGGAAAAATGTCTATGACAACGTCTATGTAATCGCTCTGAGTTGTGATATTGATCATCAAATAAAAGGCCTCCCATCCGTCGCGGCCCGAACCTAATCTTCCACCACAAAGTGCCATCAGTCTCCTACTGTCCTACATCATCAAGAATATATCTGCCTGCTGGAGTTGGTGACGAACTCAGTCCCAGATTTCCGACTAGACTAGAAGGGAGGGCTAGAACTCTGCTGCAAATAATAACAGTATGATTTGGAATAACAAACCACATTGCGAAAGAACAACATTATCCTCGGTTCTTCGCAGTAAACAGAAAACATGGCTATCAGTACAAAGGAACAAACATGGCAGTCGACTCAATCAACAACCAAACATAACAGCAAACAGAAAAAAATGAAACTTCAACCGTGGCAAAGTGACCACAGATCTTCGTAGTTAGCAGCAAATAATAAACCACACTGCAAGGAACATCATTACCCTCAGAACTAGACTATCAGTTTTTGTTTACAACACATCCCATCACCTAAAAGATTATACCAGAATCTAACTTCACTGCCAAAGCTAGTAGTAATACATTAGATGAGATTCAGAGGCAGCTTAACGAGAAAAGAAAGCGGATTACAAACTGAAGTTCTGTGAGGCCAACGTTTCAAGAAAAAACTACGGATCCTCAACTCTACAACAAGCACCAAAAGAACCAGCTGCATCACTCCGGATCAGGCGAGCCACCAGGAACCAGCTGCGCCACCAAACAAAACAAGCATGACCATCAAAAGTCAGTTTATAGCATCCAAGACTTTCATCAATGTTATTAACTCAGGGCCAGCTTCTCACATCTATCCAATGAAAGCAGTCGAAGACCAAGAGAAGAAGGTAAATCATTCTGAATTAATAAAGTCATACTAACATTTGAAGAACACACAATTTGCCAGGTCATCATTACAAGACAGAAAAATACTTTATAACAAGGTAATAACAAAAGCTTTACTCACAATAGCAATGTTGTTTCCATTGAGCAAAATCTGGTCAAGCTTAGTGATCCTCCGCCCTTCAGCAGTAATTTCACTGCAGTATAAAAAACAAGAAGATAAATAAAGAATAATTTGGTTAATGACATGCCGATGCTTGATTTCAATCTGACATCAAAATAGGAGAAACAGAATTGCTTCACAACCCTGTGCAGTAGCCAAAACTCTCGAAGCGTAAAGTTTAACAGCAATTTCAGTTTCCATGAAAAGCTTACGCAGGCAGGCCAAAACCAAATGCTCAAGATCAAGAATCTACAAGCTAATTCACAAAGCGCATTGTTATGCATGACTGTCGGCATGCACATCAATGCAGAAGAAAGGAACAAGAAACACAGAGAAGCCAACTAAGTATCAGTTGAAAGAATACCTATATGGCTCAATACCATGTGCGAAGCCTATTCAATCTAACAACAGTCACAGACTCACAAATCCCTTCTAATCTCGAGCCCCAATATCCAATATTTGAATCTTTCTTCAAAAACCACACCAGCCATGAACTTATTTATTGCCTCAAACAAGAGTGAAAATAGAAAATATGAGACCTGTTCATTTATCTTCTACATGGGGTTTTCCTATCATCTATTTGCTGTCCCATCAGATCTTAGTGACGTCATCACTATTCAAGATTTTCCACCAAGTTCATGCTTGACCTCCTAATTCTAACTGAATGTGAAGTTGAGAAGTTCTCAAGTTGTGAAGTTTTTTTTCTTGTGGCCTTGTCAGGCTGTTCATCATCCTCTTCAGGTTCCTCATGCACATTCATCTGACTTAAGAGGATTGGGGAGCCAACAATTAGCATATTGTATTACTTGGAAGTCCAGTCCAATTAAAATGTTTACATGAAATTAGTCCATCTCAACCTTACAAACAGTGATCCTTTAGGGCCTGAACGTTCTGACAAAAGCATAAAGATCCCCTACAGTAGGATATTACACGTCAAAGCATGCTCTATCTTTAAAAGCCATAACCCCTGCACAAAACGTGGCCTCCATTATTGAACTTGGGAAGTATGGAACCAATGAAAACAATTATAAAAAAAATGGAAATAAAACGTACTACTCAGTGACGTCCTCGAGTACCATGTTGACATAGACATCAAAACCCTTGAGAGTTCCAACCAGCTCCTTATCGCCTTTCATAATCACCCATATTTTCGATCCAACACACCGATCTATCAACTCTGCAAAATATCCATAATAGATACAAGTCAAGAAGATCACAGACCGACACATAAAAAAATAAGTTAAAGAAGAGAAAAGGGAGAAAGGAACCTGAAGGAAGAAGCTGTGAGGGATTGCTCGCCATGGATTGTATTCTTATGTAGCAGCCCCTGTCAATCAAAGGTGACTATGCACAAACAAACAGAGCATTTTACAACTTAAAAATTACAAATTACGACTTACAAGAATTGAACAGATCCACTGCTATATAACCGTGGGGACACCAAAAGACATTTTCGACACTGCTACCAGGTATCACCGTAATTCAAAGTAATAAACCAAACCAAGTCTATCTATGATCCTTAAAACCATAAAGTGAGCTTAGTGTATACCTATCACTGAGCACTTGCTTTAACTTAATGCTAAAGTTCCCGTCAAGCACTTACAAGGTCTGGATCTTTCCCACCATGCTTAGGATCTGTTGTCATCTCTATCATCCCCTCTCAACACATCTTCCTCTACGAATTTCTACAAATTACCCAATCACAAGCACACAACCCATCACTGATTACTCACTGCGACTCAAGGATACACTCTCCGTCGAACACTTATCATGTCCCACACTTTCCTAACCTCACAACCCTCCAATCGACACCTAACTTATCTCCTACCGCACCTGAGTGCCATTTCTCTTCAAACCACCACAAAACAATAGTTCCTCGGATCACCAAATCAATCTGTCTTATAACCATTTCGCCCAATTCGAAACCCTAACAACAATCTTACACATTCAGTTTCATACTCTGAGGATCACAGCAACGATGCGCGATAAATGCCGACCACCAGCAACGACGCGCCGTTGACGACCACTACTGGCAAGCGCGTGCGCGGCAGAAAGAAATCAAACGGGAAACAGTTGAGAATGAAGAGAAGAAAGAGGATACCTGCGGTGAGAGGAAGACGCCGGCGACGGGATCGGGGATCGCGTGATGCAAGTCGGAATCGGCCTGGTTAGGGTTTTGAGGTCAGAGTGGTGGTCCTGGTGGATGCCAACTCAATGACTTGGTGTTGAAACAAACGTTCTTCCTTCCATGTTAATTGTTATCTATTGACATAATATAAAAATTTATATGAATATTAAATTTATATAAATTTTGATTTAAAAAATATATATTTATATATTAAAGCATATTATAATATTTGAGAGATAAATTGGTGAGTATATTATTATAAATGAGTGATTTATTACTATTTTATTATATTAAAAGATTATTAATAAAAAAAATAACATTTATTTTGAAACCATTCAAATACAAAAATTATAACAATTAATATGAAATAAAGGAAGTAGGAAACTACCTATATAATTTCGTAACCTACAGAGTTGCTAGTATGTGCACGTAGCAATGCACGGGAAAATATAAATAGATTTGACTATCATGAGCTTATAGATATGATAAATATTAAGAGCAAACCTAAAATTCAATATTACTTAAACTATTTTGTTAAAAAATATATATTTAATAAGATATATTATGATTTATTTTGAGTAAAATAAATTAACAAAAATAACAACTTTTGAAAAATAAAAATAAAAATTACATATACACACATGGAGATTGCACTATATTTATTTTACAACAAAAAAACCATTACTATTTGATTGATATTCCACCGTATCTTTTAAGTGTGGAATTGAAGAATCTGATATATCTTATTTACTCCAATTTTAGCATAAATTTTCGTGATTGATCTTACTTTGATTAAATTTAAAAATATCCAATTTTAAAAAATTATTTAGATAACTTATTCAATAGGTAAAAATGACTAAATCCAGAAATATCCAATATTAAAAATCTATTTGGATAACTTATCCACTTTTTTTTTTAAAAAAAAAAAGACTAAATCCTGACCTTATAAAAAAAACTTAAATCTATAAATATCCGATCAAGTTATAAAAAAAGTTATTAAAGTTATGAATAATCCGTGTGACGATCAAATATAATTTTACGCAATATTATCATGAAACATTAATGATATTTTAAGTTATGTGTTTTCAATTTTATATCAGTGACGTAATTTTCTTACATCGTTAAGACGAATAAAGAACTCCTCAAAATACGTATTGACTATTACAATGATGATGTAAAGTTGCAAAATAAACGACAAGGAAGGAGTTTTTTTCTTATATCCTTATGTGTCGAACCCCTATATTTATTTAAAAAATAAAATAAAACTTTATATCATATATGATACAGTTGTGGTTGGATAGTGTAATATACAATACTCCAGTCATCCTATAATACACGTAATATTTTTCTATTTGGGTTGTCCAAAAATATTTGCAATTTTTTTTATTTTTGATAAATATTAAATCTAAAAAAATCAAACCAATCATGTTTTTGTTACAATACACGCAGTATCTTCTCTCAAAATTGTTACAGTAAATATCACAATTACAGAAAAATATTCTCTTTTCATCAAATTTCATCGACAGATTTTTACATATAATCACCCAAAAATTTTTAAATTTAGAAAAAACCACCCCAAATCTTTCTATTTATAAAAACACTACCCAAATCATATAAAATATTCAAAAATACTATTCAAATCTTACGATATTTTAAAAAATACTGCTTAAATCACATGATATTTTTAAAATAACTGTTATTGTTAATAAAAATATTATCTTAAATGATTTTTTTTTATATTTTTCTTGTTTAATCTGTTTATCAACCTAGATTTTTCATCCATTTGTATGAAAATCTGTTGTTTTCACATTATTTCTTTATTTTCTTCAATTTTTCTGTTTCTCATATCTTAGTTATCTTATTCAAATTTTCTAATTTGATCACTCAAATAATAATAATCATTTTTTATGTGTAAAGATGAATATATTAAATAAGGAGAAAAAAATATAAAAATTTATTAAAATCAATGGATTCACTAATAGCAACATTTATTATTGAAACATCATATGATTTAGATAGTGTTTTTATAAATATGAATATTTGAGGTGTTTTTTTGTGAATTTCTAAAATTTGGATTGGTTATATGTAAAAATGTCTTCCACAAAAATTCAACACACACATAATATTCCGTGCCCGGTCAATTATGGGACCAAGGGTGTATATGATCTAATTATTCAACACACACATAACATATAATCATTCTTTCTTTCTCTCCTTTTTTTTAAATAGTTAAGCGAAATTTATGGATTTTTTTTCTTTCGATCATCAAATAGTTAAGAAAAAATTTATATTCTTTAATTATTGTTATCATTTTTATTTTTTTCATCATCAAATAGTTAAGTTCAATTTTGATATGAAACAGTAATCAAAAAGTGAAAATCATTTTTTCTTCAAAAAATAAAATAAAAGAGAGTTATGTGCTTTATTTTACAAAAAAAAAAAGATAGAAAAAAATATTAGATTAGATATTTATATTCAATTTCAGAGTTCAAAAATTTATTTTAGTTTAAATACGTTGAAGTTATCATATAACCCATTAACATTTGAAAAATTATCTAAAAATATAAAAGAGAAAAAAAATTCAAAATTGTACACACTAAAAAATCATTCCGAAAAACTACAAGTTCTAACATAGAGCGTCATGTTTGTGTAATTGAGCGCCTAAGCAATTCATGCATTTTCCATGGAACATAGCGTCGATTTTGTGAAACATAGCGCATGAGCAATTCCATAGTTTCGCGTTGTATGTTTTTTAAATTATTTTCCCGCTTTTTGTAATATTTTTTATATTTTGTTGTTTTAGGTAATTTATTGTTAAAATATTAAATATTATATTAATATGAAATAATTATCCGAAGGTACCATCTAACAAAAAGAATAAGGAGATATCCCTGTCAACATGTGTTTTTGTTGAAACTCTAATCATTCTCTTTTCTTTTTTTTTTGAAGATATCAAATCTTTCCTTCCTTGTTGAAAATACCTAAATATAATTCTCCCCAAAATATCTTACATAATCCTATTTACAATCAAACACCGACAAACCATTGCCCTCGTATCCCTATCACTCGTCGGCTTCTTCGTTGACAGTATCGAAGGATCCTGGACCTCTTGTATATTAGTCGTTGTTGGATACGTAACGTCGGAGACGAGCCAAGACTCGGTCCTAGGGATCGCCTTCGTGACAAATTGAGTCACAGTTGACGACGAGTTTGGTGGCGACGGAGAGTTTGGTGGAGATAGCGAGCTTTCAGTTGTCATTGAGCTTACTAGTTCGGACATATTATATTGATCGTTCTGTCTTCATGATTTAGTTAAAGTTGATTCTATGATGACGTTAAAGTTGTTTCACACGATTTACTATGATGAGGGTGTGGTAACCTCTGACGTGGCGGTTGCAGTTGGCGTACAAGAATAATAAAGGATGTACTATGATGGCGTATTATGACGACGTACTATGTCGATGTACTGATATTGATAGGCTGATGAGTTTTATGACGTATTATTTTTCCATTAATGGCGTATTATGGTTGCAGTACGTGAACGAATCCGACAAGATTTACATCGATGAGTTCTTATGCTTATGATTGCAATACGTGATTATAGTACGTGAGTGAGTCCGAAGAAATCTACGTCGACGAGAAGTTATTATAATTATGTGGTTGCAGTGAGTGAGTAAGGCTCGACGATGATGATCGACTAAGACGTACGTTTTGGATTTGAAAATAATTTTTTTTAGGAAAGTCAATATCTTCTATAATTAATAATAGTTTTGTTAAGATAATGGGTATAATGTAATATTAGGTTATTTATGAATTTGAACTTTGGAACCAAAATTTTATATTGAGGAAAAGTGATCTTGTAATTGATCATAGGGCTTTTGAGAATAAAATTATAGTGGGATAGTTTTGTGTAATAAAAATTACATGGGGATACTTATCAAGAATTTTTTGTATTAATATCCAGATATCCTATTTGATAGCTTGTCGTATGGCATTTCATTGTAAGTATATATCATATTGTCCATTACATTTTTTAAATTTACGTAAATATCTTTACGCAGCATCCGATAGTTTCTGTCTAACATCCTAATGTAACTATATATATAATACCATCTAATAATTTGACGTCTGAAATCTAACTGTATTTATAATAGATAGATATATTGAACACAATACTACAAGATCTTATTTGAAGACAGACTCGTTTTTATTTTCTTAGTATATTTTTCAAATCTTATATGATGATATTATTGGCAAGTAAATATCAACCATTTGTCCAAATCTTATCAATATTGTGGACTATAAAAAGTAGTGAGTTTTGTTTATTTATAATATCAGATTCATATTTCTATGGACAATACCGTAGTTATTATAACAAATTTTAAAATGAAGATGCTAGTTCAAAAATAATATTATGCACTATATACTTTTTTTATTATGCAATATATATATATATTTTTTATACTAATTTAATTGAAGGTATGTCGGTTCTTGTATCTTATTGATCCACCCAATAATAAAAACCCAAGTCATTTGGCTTTCATTATTTTAACTTCCATCATTTTAAAACAAAGAGATTCATGACAAATTATCGTGGTTATTGTTCATTGATAAATGTTTTTTAAGTATGCCTCATTTCAATACATTATTATTTGTTATGATCAAATTATAATATATCTCATTACATTATTACTTGCTACATTGTGTTTACCTTGATGTTGTTTCTTTTTGCGTGGAAAGAGACCAAATTCACAAATTTGGAACACACATTTTGATGATCTACATGCCAACTAGACATGTACATTTTTCGTCTCATATATTTTACAACATGTGCATATTTTATTTTATTCTATACATATGAATACAAATATCGTTTTAATATCAAATCACGTCTGATCGTCTTCTAATATATATTAGGTTATATATAACTTAACAACTATTGATGTTTCATGATAAATCTATTAAAAATTATATTTAATTAATATTATATGCATGTTAAATTATATATAAATACATATATAAAATCAAAAAATTATAAAATATGGCGGACGAAGGTGTACGATTTTTGTGAACCGTAAAGCTCAAATAGTTCAACCTAGATCCACACTACGCCAAACAGCCCATTCCATGCTTATCTTATACCCAAAATCACTTAAAACCAGAAAAAAAAAAAGCAATAAAAAAAGTGAGGACATAACCACACAGCCTCCATCTATCTCTAATATATGATCCTTGCTTCAAGGGGTTTTAGGGTTTTGGATTTGTTCCTCGTCCTCTTCCACATTTCTCTCTCTCTAAAACTGGTTTAGCTTTCTCTCTCTAGAAGTGGGCGGCGGCGGAGATGGACAGGTATCAGAGGGTGGAGAAGCCGAAGCAGGAGACTCCGATAAACGAGAACGAGATCCGCGTCACCACTCAGGGACTCATTCGCAATTACATCAGCTATGCCACCAGTCTCCTCCAAGTACATCCACTTCTCCCTCTCGGTCGTTCTCGGTTTTTTGTTCTCCGTTTCGATGTCTTAATCGTTGTGTGATTGTTCGTGATTTGGAATGTGTGTGTGTCTGGTGTGATGTGGTTGTCAAATGTCAGTGATGTGGTTTTGAGTCAGCGGATGTTGTTTCCTGTTGCGATGAATGATGAGTTGTGGATTTTGATTTCGTGGTGTTGCGATTTTGTGCTGGGGACGACGTGGGTTTAGATTTGAATGATGCGGTTCTGGATTCTGCGATTCCAAATTAGACGAATGTAGACTTTGATTCTAAATTGGTGTGACTGTGGATTGTGCTTTTCATATCGCGTTGGTCATGTCCTTGTGGTTCCAGCGATGTAATTCGAGGCTTTGTGACATGTAGGTTTGGATATTTTTGGTATTTTCGGAATTTAGTGTATCATATATACAGTTAAGGATAGCTTTTTAGCAATATGATACATGGATTGGACTTTAGTTTCATTTATACCTGACAAGGAGTGAGGTTGCAATTGCATGTTTGGATATACAGACCGGTTGGGGTGTAGGGATTTCTAGTTTCTCATTTCGTAGTTTCTTTCTTTGGAGAGAATACCTTTGTACTTGTTTAGTTTGTCGGACCTGAATATAGTGCAAAAGATTTCTCGAGATATGTATGGTTATCTATTTGCCAATTGTGTTCTAGAACTTCACTTGATAGGCAATCACATACTATGATACTTTGATAATATCAAGTATGGATAAAAGATGTTCTATGCACTTGATCTTGTTGTGGGGAAGCATTTCGGAAATTCATTGTAGTGCACTCTTTTCCTTTTCTCTCGAGCAAAAGAGGGAATTCATGGTGAACCAACTCAAAGTGCCAGTGTTCGGATGTATAATTCTGAGTTGAGATGTAAATGCATTGGATCTTATGTGTTCTGTAGTTCTTCATTATTAGCTTCTTGGATTTTTTTTGGGTAAACAACTGCATCCCTTCTTTCATTTTAGTGTAGAGTTCATCTATAATTGTGCATTGATATACCTATGAATCAGGACAAACATGTGAAAGAGATCGTTTTGAAGGCAATGGGGCAAGCCATCAGCAAGTCTGTTGCAATCTCAGAGATAATCAAGGTGTGCGATCGTTCAATTCATCTGAAATTATTTGTTTTTTTTATTGTAGTTGATTTACTTGTCTCTCACTCACTCATTGCTTGCAAAACAGAAGCGTGTCCCCCGATTGCATCAGAATATCTCTATCAGTTCAGTGAGCATAACCGATTTGTGGGAACCCATTGAAGATGGTCTTGTCCCGTAGGGTTTTTTGCTTTATCTACATTCCTTTTGTATTTCATTTTTGTTTGTTGTCTATTGCCTGAGTTTCCATGTGTTTTCTCCTTTACAGCTTGGAGACGACTCGCCAAGTTTCTATGATATCAATCACATTGTCAACCAAAGAGATAAACAAGGATTCCCCAGGGTATGCGATTCTCAAAGTGCTTGAGAATGTTGCAACCTTTTTTGTGGTAAACAATGAATTGATAGATCATTTTATAAGCTAATGAAGGGGTGAGAAACAAATATGCCAGTTCTAATGCATGCATGTAAATGCTTCAGGAAAGATGCCAAATTTTGCCAAAGATCTATGTAGTGTAGCTCATGCCTAATGTTGGTATCTTTACTTGATAGGAATGTGTTTGTTTTTAGACTCTTCAACTTGACTATTCGCGAATTCCAGTAGACAGTGTGATAACTATCTCTCAAGAAGATTTTGATTGTCTTGATAATCTTTTAGGTATCAAGCCCCAACCAACATTGATCAACCAAAACGGCAGTACTATTCTCAGCGTCAGCCGCAATATAGAGAAGCTAGTGGACCTTACAATGCTATAACTGAAGGTGACTGAGCACTCTTTGCACTATGTTGCTGGTGAAATTTAGAGTTAATTACAAAATTTTCAGTTGTTTGACCTTTTTAATCCCTTCGTGCATTGTATGAAGCAGATTCTGATGGCTGGGGACGTGGACGTGGTAGAGGGAGAGGGAGAGGGCGAGGCCGTGGAGAAAGTTGGGGTAGGGGTGGATATGGATCTTATGAGGGTGTGAATCATTAATTCTGATAAAAACTTCATTTTATCCTCTCAGTATGAACTTCATTTTATCCTCTCAGTATGCTTGATCATTTTCATCTTATACTTACTATTGGTTTTACCCTGTCAAATAGACAGTGGATATTCAAACTGGGGTGGAAGAGGTGGTGGTCGTGGCAGAGGCCGGGGTGGCTATCGTGGTAAGTTGCAAAACGTTTTTCATTACTAAGTAGCATACCGTGTTTTAAAAACGTACATTTGTTCTCTTTTCCTTTTTTTCTGTTTTTTTATCAAGATAGGAAGTGCATGAACATGAAGCTTAGTTTCAGTCATTCTGTTTAATTGACCAGTCTATTCAGTGTAGTGAAAGGTTTAAGATGAGGACAGTGTTTTTCCATGGATGGGGAAGGGAGGTATGTTCTGAAACAAGGTATTTGCGGTGCCGGTGCAATTTTTAGAAGTAGAAATTCTACCTATGTTCTACTTGATTGTTTTCTCTCCCCTTTCTAGCAAGAGATGAGAGGAGCAAGTTGAAATTCCCATGCTGTACACATGTGTTGCTCCTCATTTACTCTGTGGAATCTATCCCTCATTCCTTGGATATGCTTAATCAGTCTCTCCATTGCACCTGGATGTGAATCTCATTGGGTTTCCGGACAAGTGTTATGCACAGGCATAATTTGCTTGGCATCTGTGCATTAGAATTTGCACCTATTTGTTTTATGTGCTTTTGATCATTGTGCTGCAGAGTTTTCTTTTTATGATCCTTCTTGGTTAGAAATAAATTTCCTCTGATGAGCATTTCGTGGAATTAACAGGTGGTGGTGGTGGTTATGAAAGGGGGCAGGGCGACTATGAAAGGGGTCCTGTTAGATATGAAAGGGGGCAAGGAAGCTATGATAGGGGTTATGGAGGCTATGAGAGGGGTGCCGGGGGCTATGGTGGTTATGAGAGGAATGGTGGAGGGTATGATAGGAATGATAGGAATGCCGGTGGGTATGAGAGGAATGCAGGCGGGCATGAGAGGAATGCAGGCGGGAACGAGAGGAATGCAGGAGGGAACGAGAGGAATGCCGGTGGGTACGAGAGGAATGCAGGAGGGAACGAGAGGAATGCCGGTGGGTACGAGAGGAATGCCGGGGGGTACGAGAGGAATGCAGGCGGGTATGAAAGAGGTTCTGGGGGCTATGAAAGAGGCAGAGGGAACGAGAGGAATGCCGGTGGGTACGAGAGGAATGCAGGCGGGGATGAAAGAGGTTCTGGGGGCTATGAAAGAGGCAGGGGAGGTGGCCGAGGCTATGGACGTGGACGTGGACGCATGGGAGGCCGTTCTAGGGGAGGTGCCAACCAAGCGTAGGTGACTTCAACATTTTGATCAGTATGAAAGCTTGCCTTGGCTTGGAATCATGGGTGTAGGGGAATGGGGTTTATATCAAGGAACTCTTTCGGAAGAATTTGCAGTTGTGGGCTTTTTCTAGTATGTACGCGCCATGAATCGTTTGATTCCTGTTTTCCCAGTGGTCAGTTGTGATGTCAGTTTGGGTCCGTTATGTTCCGCAATGATGTCGTTTGTTTAATGTTTAGCCAAGTGCAAGCAACTGGTTTGTTAGTTATTCATGTAATTGATTGACCCCATCATTCGTAGTGTATCTAGCGGCATTTGTTCCCTATTCTCAACCTTCACTGCTGTGATGTGTTTCATAAGCCGAAGGCGTCTCCTTGTTCTGTCATGCAGTTTGTTTGCAAATTACATAGGAGCAGATGACAGGGGGGTGGATTCTGGTCACTGCTGAATCAACACAGTTTGCCTGACTTGCTGAACATCATCATTTTAGCTTGTCTAATATGCAAAAAGGATTCTTTTGGCACCAGCTCTTCCCTTGACTACTCCTGATACTACTGACTTTGGACGGAAGGCAACCCCTCGGGGGAAAGTGTACCAATGCTAATGCTTCGGTACCAATGCAGATGCTTCGGTATCAGATTATTCGGATCCTATATGATTTGGATTTGAATGTAACATTTGAGTTAGCTCCGAGCTAGACATCCAATCGGATCCTATATGATTTGGATTTGAATGTAACATTTGAGTTAGCTCCAAGCTAGACATCCATTTAGATCGCCATTGAGCGTATCGCAGAAAGAATGGTTGCATTGTCACAAGCTGTACTTGTCCCTGTCCTGTTCCATCCTTGATTTTATACAAGAGTTGAAAATTACCCAAATGGTGGGAAGTACTATAGCGACACCGTCACCTCCCTTCAACAATGTTTTGCGTTATGTGTAGGTATGCCGGATCACCTCCGTCAGTGCTACAAGATCTGTTAGGATTCAAGCAGATATAGTCAGCTTTATAGTGTCGGATTATGCTAGCAATTTTGTCGGCTGTGATCAGATTGGACCAGTTTGATCGGATTTTGATTGGATGATGTTGGATCATGTATTTTATGACAAAGTCGGGTTATTACGAGTTGGGCAGTGCTGTTACAATTCTAGGAGGGTTTGATTGGATTTGGATATAACCTATTCCGGAAACTCTAGTGTTTGACAAAAGTGTAGAGGTAACAAACAATATCATATTTCATCGTTTCAAAATATAAACAATATTGTGAAGAACTAACATTTTTGTCATTTGTTTATAACATATTCATTTCATCTCATTTTTATTGAATCGGTTAAATCCGACATGAAAATTTATACGAAGGCTAAATATATGTAAATTTTGGTAAAAGAAAAATTTATTTTTTATAGTGAGATTTACCATAGCACTTGTGAAAGAAGATAGTGAGCGTACTATAATAATAGATGAGATTAATTCGATATTTTTTTATATTAAAAATTATAATATTTTTGAAACCAATTAAATAAAAACTTTATAATTAATATAAAATGAAAAGAATATATATATATCTTCTTATATTAATATTAATAGTAATAGTTGTTCCCATTTATCCGTGGCCTGCACACCCACCCCACCTCCTACTCCTCCAAAGGTTCAGCTGAACAAGAAAAGAACCTGGACACCAACACGTCCACATTCATTCCTCTCTTCATCATCCTACTCATTTTTATAACTCTATACTACAACTGCCGCCCTTTTCACCCCTCTCTCATCACATCAATAATTTGTCTCCATTGGAGACCGGAGAATATGGAGAACAGCCACCGTCTCCGTCGGATCACCGAGGACAAGACAACGGCGGCGTCGCCGGAGTTCCACGTCGTTCATAAGGTCCCCGCCGGTAACAGCCCTTACGTTCGTGCCAAACATGCTCAGGTATTTTTTTTCCGGTGATCGGAATCAGCTTGTGTGATTCGATGATGATGGAGTTGATTTTTGTTCACTGAGCTCGTTTTGATTGATTGATTCAGTGTTACTGTTTCGCCTTTTTGTTGTTGCTGCTTTTTATCTATAATTGGAAGATCTGTTTGAGATTACTGTTTACTAGTCTTGATGCTTTCGAAAAAGAGGATCACATGGTAATATAATATGAAATGATTTGATTTTTTTTATTTTTATTGTAGAAATGAAATGATTGAGTTAGTATTGACCAAAGAAGAATTCATGTAGTTGTAGGTTTTTTTTTTCTTTTTTGATAAGGTATTTGTTCATAAAAAAAAGGGAAAAAATAAAAGCCAAGTTCTGGTTAGATCATTTTGAATTTTTGAGATGGGAAACGGGATGATGATAGTAAGAAAACCGATTGTTTATTTTATTTCAGACGATTCTATGCAGATTGATTGTTAACTGATCGATTTGATGAATATAATAATCAGACCAGTAGAAAAATCAAAAATGTATGGCTGATTTTATATAAAGGAAAGATTTTGTTTTTAAAAATCACGGTTATAAAATTTTATTAGGAATCTTTTATTTTATGATATAAAATCAATCAATATATCTGATTTTAAATCAGTCTCACGATCCTGTAGAAAAAAATCATGACATGTCAATCTTGACCATGTATATAGCAAAGAAAGTAAGTTTAGGTGACCAAAGCAACCACAATGATACCCAACAAAACGATCCTCTAAATTTTTAAAATATGATGTGAAAAGTGAGAAACGAAGGTTCTCAGAATTTTAAGAAGCTCTAAAAACATAATAGCCACAATGGAGAAATCAAATTAACACAAGAGAGGATAGAAAAACGAAAAAAAAAAATCCTATTCGGCTATTTGTCATTGAACCATTGAGTTTGATTCCTTGGGATCCGACCTTTATGTTTACTTACCATAGCAAAAAAGGTGTTGATGATTAAGTTACCTAAAATAATGTGTGTGTTTCATTTCAGCTGGTTCAGAAGGACCCTGAGGCAGCAATAGTCTTGTTCTGGAAGGCGATAAACGCAGGCGATAGAGTGGACAGTGCTCTCAAGGACATGGCGGTCGTGATGAAGCAACTCGACAGAGCGGAGGAGGCCATTGAAGCTGTGAAGTCATTTAGGGGCCTGTGCTCCAGACAAGCCCGAGAATCGCTCGATAACGTGCTCATCGACCTGTACAAGGTACTTACCTATATTTTCCAGTTAATTAGTTTGATATATTTGATAGATAGAAGTGTATGTTTTGTCGATCTCTTTATGAAGAAAATAACATCCATTGAGTTTGTGCAGAAATGTGGAAGAGTGGATGAACAAATTGAGCTTCTAAGACAGAAGCTGAGGATGATCTACGATGGAGATGCATTCAATGGGAAGCCAACCAAGACAGCAAGATCTCATGGCAAAAAGTTTCAAGTTTCCATCAAGCAAGAAACTTCAAGAATACTGGTATACATATTACTGATACGCGAAAATTTCGATTTCTTTTTCAAAGCAAATCTTATAATTTGCTCGAACACTCAGGAGAGAAACTGGAGTTACTTAGAATTATTGATAAAGTATATTCAATCTAGCTAGAGCACAAACTTCAAATGTCTATAGTCTAACTTGCCACGAGACTGAAGTAAACATTCACAAAACCTAACTTGATTATATATAATGCAATCACAACTATCTCTATAAAATGATTCTTACAAATTTTTTATCTACTCCCATATCAAATTGATCACTTCAATTCATGCTCTAGAGTCTATTCTCAATTTTTTTTTTTTTAAAGTGAATTATTTCCCTTCAATAATATCGTTCATATTACGACATCATTTCTTATGGTGCCAAATATCATAGGTTTATGTCAAAGTAATATTTATTTAATTTCCTTCATTGCAATTTTCCTGGCTTAGCCTTAAAACTTTGGTAGAGCTGATTTTTTATTTTTTATTTTTTATTTTTGGTCTAAAGTAAAGCTGAATTGCCATTGATATATATGACAGGGGAACTTGGGCTGGGCCTATTTGCAGAAAAAGAACCACATGGCAGCCGAAGTCGTATACCGAAAAGCCCAAATGGTCGACCCAGATGCAAACAAGGCCTGTAATTTGGGCCTGTGCTTGATGAAACAGGCCCGATACGATGAGGCCCGTTCGGTACTCGAAGAAGTTGTCCATGGTAAAGTTCCGGGTTCCGATGATACCAGATCCAGAAACCGGGCCGAGGAGTTGATAATGGACCTTGAGTCCGAGCAGCCCACACCTGATCTTTACAATCTTGTGGGCCTTGATATGATCGAGGAGTTGGTTAATGGGCTTGATGAGATTGAACAGAAATGGGCCCCCCAGAGGCATCGACGGCTTCCTATTTTTGAGCAAATTTCTAGCTTCAAGGATCAACTTGCTTGTTAGTTTTGTTTTGTTTCATCTTTCGTTTCGTTTTTTTTTTCATGGTTTGATTGCCCTTTCTCAATGATTTTTGAGAAGTGCGGGAGCTTGTGGATATGTAAGATGACTAATTGTTGTAAGATGGGTGTTATCTGTGATATGAAATGTAAATTACTTGTATAAATATAATGATGTGCCATTTCTCAACAAGGTTTTGAACAAGGACTTGGTCGGATGCTTCACAGTATCGAGAGACAACATAAATCAAACTTTTCATGATGATCTTCGCGTTGAAATTGCAATGTCCAAAACAGCCAAGTCACAAAATCACCCTCATTCATCATCAAACTTTACGCCGGCCATAGGCTTGATTGCATCCTCGTCGCCATGATCATCATCGACATTCATGGCCGATCCAGGCCTGAAATCGACCTTGAAGTCATAATCATCACTCTCCATGGCAGATGAAACCAATTTTGTGGCCTTCTTTCGCCTCTTCTTCTCAGCTCTCTTCACTTTGGTGTTGAGGATTCCTTCTGCTTCATATAGCTTCTCATTTTGCCTAGCAGCGGCTGATTTGCCCTTGGGCTTCCCATCTTCTTCTTCCACAGCCGTTTCTTCTTTCGCCATGGATTGGTTTTCATCAGCTGCATCCTCGACCCCATCTTGGGCTGAGGGCTGCACGTCCCCTGCTTTGCGTCAAGGCATTTCAAATTAGGCCGTTTAACAGGCATATAGCAAATGCAGGACCAGAAGGATTTCACCGCATGGGAAGAAAGGTAAAGTACAACTCTATTACAAAAAATGCTACCCAGATAGTGACTGAATGCTGAAACTGGTTGGACAACTATCAAGGTGAGGTAGAGTGGGGTATTTGATTACTTGTAAACAAACACAGTGAAGCGTATACTGTGAAAAATTTAGAGGATTGACAAAGGCAACTGACCTCGATCATTGTCTCGTCAAAATTACGAGGCAGATTTGGAGGAACTTCAACAGATTGGAAATCATCCACGGACTTCAGGCTTCCAATAAAGGAAGTTTCACTTCCATAGACCTCATCAACGTTAAATTCCTTCCCAAGCTCTGGAACAAATCGTGCTTCAGAGACCTCCGCTTGTTCCCTGGATGGTGGCATGGTGTAGTATGGAATTTTACCTGGAAATAACAAAACAAGAAAATACACAAATCTTTCACTGAAATTATCTGAACATAGCAAATTTGTACATCATCAGGAGCTTATGTCAGATCTCATCACCAGGATAAGAAAATGGCAGCAAAGTATACTAAAAACAAACCTTCATTCCAGTCATGGAGAACGATTCTGGCAGCTGCATCAACATCAACAATGCCACCTTTCTTGAGCCTCCCCCTTACAGTAGCCACATCCCGCAGGAATTCGTCCACCGAATCAAACCCAGGGATTTTGTATAATGTAACCAGCACGTTGGGTGGACAAAGCTTTAGAATTTCCTTCACTGCATCAACAGAGAATTTGTAAGCAAACTCCACAAGTCTTCATATGAACAAAATCAAGCAGCACATTATGCACGTTAAAATACCAGAGAGAATTGCTTGGGAGTTGAGGAAATAGAGTGCACATGAAGAAATCATAAAGTTATCGGTCGCCATACAATTTCTCCAAAGAAAATAAGGACTCTTCTATTTGCTTTTTTTTTTCGGAAGAAACAAAAAGTAGGGCATACAGTACACAGTTCAACAAGCATCGACAAAAACATAAAAACTGAAGGAAATATGTGCACACATACCAGGACCAACCGGATCCTCTAGCTTTTCAATTCTTTTGCAATTTCTAAGTGCTACAGATGCATCACTTTCCGCAGATTTAAGCATGACTACACCAGGGCAATCCAACAACTTGACATTCTTGTCCAAATGAACTTCTTGCATTGACCTTGTTAATCCCGGAGTAGCACCAACGTTGACGACATGACTTCTCTTCAAGCTATTGATAAGGCTACTCTTGCCAACATTAGGCAGCCCAATGATGCCCACCGTGATTGACTTCTTGATCTGCCATAATCCAAACCAATAATATGATTATTATACATATAAATGATGACAAATCCAGACCCTCCTCGGCATGGGAATTTATTAAGCCCTAGCCTAATGTTGCTTCAGTAAATACTAGGATGATTATTGAGTCCAATTATTGCCCCATTTGTGCCAACCAATCACCTGATTCATCAGTTCAAGCATGATTGGTTTCATTTTATCCTTCAAAAAACCCAAGTGCAAGATTCTATAACTATCCATATCCATGCAACAGACCTTGAATAATGAGATTGAGGCTTGAAAGACCAGATGGAGAAGTTACAAGACACCACATGGGTGCCTTAAATGTTACTGGCCTAACAGAATCGTACCTCATGACTCCTGGAGTAGTTCTTAAGGAGCTTAAGGAGAGTCTCAGCTCCAAGACAATCACTGGTTTGCAAAAGGTTGTTTGGTTTCACAGCCTTGGAGGACCTCCAACCCAAGTTCATCCGTTGCTGTTGAGTGCTGCATTTAAAGGCAACAGTGGGAAGTTCCTCCCTTAAATACTTTAGCCACTTCTCAACTGCTTCTCAAGGAACAAGATCTGATACATGCATGCAAATTTTAATTTTCAGAACATGAGGATAAACTGAAGAAGCACTTCATAGCACAGCATGTTAGTGAGGCAATGTTAGAAACAAGATGAGTACGTCTGCGTGCGTGTGATGACATCTGCACTGTCTAACATCTACATATGCAAAGTGTGGAAACAAGCTTCAGCTGTCGTGATCATTTTGAGACATATCAAGGTCAATGAATCTCGGTTGTCGGTTGATCATCAGCTGGAGCATAATGGAAAGCTCACGAAGGACCAGAAAATCAAATTTATCAACATGGAAATAATAGAAGCATAGAGGGCACCAGAATTGCTTGATATCTAGGATCTCAATTCAAACACCCAAAAAACTGCCATATTCCTAATGACTACAGTGGGGATATACATACCAATTTTATTGAGAAGCAGCACAAGTTTCTTGTCTGGACCTGATCTTAATACCATTGATTCCATATCTACACATCGAGTGCCAAGGGGATCACGAGCATCAAGAACTTCCAAAATGACATCAGAAGCTTCGATTACTTTGACGAGCTCCTTGTAAAAAGCCCTTGCAGAATGATCTTTGACATCTAAAAAAAAATGCATGCGACCATGTTTTACTAAAGGACTGGGGGAAAAGATGGAATAGACAAAGAAGCTTTCGCATTAAAATCAACCAACTGGCAATAACATCTATCAGGTACCTCCATGTTTCCCACGTAAAACACGATCATCTGCGTCATTGCTTCCAAGAGCCTGATCTTCCATGCTTGTCTCATCATTCTCAATCAACCCCAACTTTCTCTTCTTAGCCTATAGTAGTGATATAATACTGTTTTAAGTGATAGAATAAGCTATTTTGAGGCAAATTGTAGCGCGATTGAAAAACGATCTCTTTTCTGATGAAAACGATGCTAAAACTTAATGATAAATAATGAACAGAAGCATCATATATACTTTAAAAATAGAATCAAGGACTTCTTCTGCATGGCAACTTAGGATGAATATTAAACATTGAAAAGAACATTAACCACAAACTGATAAAAATCCATGGCAACTATTTATCATCCAAGGCTCTGAGCAAATGGACGTCCACTTCCTCGGAGAAGAAAGCTAGCACCCATGCCTGTAGCTGTTACGTCCCATAGTGCTTGTGACATGAGAAAATGAACCTTGTCCAAAGCGCCAAGACAGAGACAGATCCTCAATAGAACTATTACGCAACGCTATTTTGAGATAGCCTATATTTCATAGGGGTAGAGACCACACAATGCAGGTTGAATTCAATAAAATTCCTGTATCAGCTCATCCCTCTTTCACCACCTGACCTTACGTCCCTTTCCAATCCTCCTCCTCTTTCACCCACACAAAGCAAATATCATTTGTTCCCAAACAATTTACCAACAGCCTATTTCTTGTGCCTCCAGATTCAATCATTAAAACAGCTTTTTTCGGTGGCTGATTCTAGTAAGAAAAAAATATTACCAAACTCAATTCAATTGGAATTGTACAACAATACAACCATTATTCGCATACTGTAGACCTAGTGTTCCTCTTGGGCATGATAATCCGTTTTATAAATAGCTTCCTTTTCAATGAAAAGCAGCACAAGCCTCATATTTCCACAAACCTTCTACTGGTACCTCAAAGACGAAAAAGCCACAGATTTAACTCAGAATTCCATTTCATCTAACAGATTCCCACATACTACTCACAATTGAGTTAAATCGCGCATATAACCCACCACCCCAACAAGAATCGAACGACAAATATAATTCACAAACATAACACTGTTATCGCCGTTTAACAGTGCATCAAAATAGCTGCAATTGCAAAAAAATTTGAAGGGAGTGCCAATCCTCAATCACAATCATCCCATCCACAGTATCATTACCCTACCCTTTCCTTCCTTGCAGCCTTCTTCTGCTCGAGCTCCTCTACCGCCCTCGCACGCCTCTCCTCAAGCGCCTTGAGCTCCTCTTCCTTGAATGGCCAGTCGTTGGGGATCCCGGGATCCTTCTCTACCTTCTTCCTCTTATGCAACCCTAGCTTCTTGGCTTCCTTGGCTTTCTTCTTGTGATGCTCTTTCACTTTGCGGATTATCTTGTACTTCTTCTTCAGCGTCACCCTCTTGCTCTTGCTCTCTGCACATCACACACAAAGAAACAACGCAAACAACATCAAAATTAAGGAATTAGATTTGGGACTAGAAGATATGAGTTTCGGGGGTGATAGAGAATCGTACTTTTGCTCTTCTTCACCATTGTTGGGGATTGAAGGGAGATGCGAGGGAAAGGAGAGAGATTAGGGTTTAAAGGAACTTGATTGAGAGGGGTTTTGTTGTGGGTTGAGGAGTGAGGGGGCGACCCGAATGAGGCCCGGGTGAATTCGGGTTGCCCGGCCCCTTTTTTTCTTTTCCTTAAAATAATGAAAAATGCGAAATTTCAAAAAAAAAAAAACCGACATTTGGGGTGAGAGAGGCTCGAACTCTCGACCTCAGGATAACTCAACATTCAAGCTATGAGACCTACGCGCTAGCCAACTGCGCCACCACCCCTCTTGTTGCTATCTGTTTCGCAGCACATTTAATTCTTTGTAACTATTGGATGGGTTTGTGGAGGCAAGAGAGTGACTCTGCTTCTTCAGCCTCGTTGCCCTCCTGGTTCAACCTCCTCCTCCATTCTCACCCAATCGCACTTTTCCATTTCCAAGCAACTAAAATGGAAACGATGTGTTGAATGTGACTTTAGCAAGATTTCGTCGATGGCTGAGTGCTCCACTGTGCCCTCCAACTTCAACTCCCTAACCTGGCAGCGAAGGAACGGACGCGCAAGAGCTACCCAGTTGAGACCACACTACTCATTTTCCAACAACATTGGAAGGTGGATTCCTTTTGCCACTGTCGATTTGATGCATTCGATGTAGTCGTATTAGGGTTTCGACATTTAGTTTCTACTTATTCGGAGTTGACGATCCGTGGAATTTTTAGGGTGGGTAGGATTCTGGGATTTTTGTCCGTGTAACCAATCCTTTGTAATGGGATTGAAGCTCGGTATATCGTTGTCGCTGCTGGGATTTTGATTGAATGCTGAGATTGTAAGAACAGTTACCGTGTTTTTTATCCGATTGTATTCTAGCGACAAGAAATGGTTAGAAACGAAAAAGCTCACTCGATTTGTGTCACAGGTTGATTGGTTTTGCAATGTGTTACGTGGAAATGGGATCGAATGGTTAGCACTAATTGTCAAGCAATGGGGGGTTTCGAATGTTGTTAGCAGGTCGACACTGGACAAACAAGGAGCTATTTGTTTTTTATAGCAAGTTTGTTTCATTTGTTTCTTCCTTTTGATGTAACGTGCGTTGGGATTCGTGGGGATTATATTAGGTACGTTGGTCAGGTAATATGCCTATATGGCCTTAACACTTCCCTGCGCTGCTGCATAATGGCTTTACAGTTGATCAGTACCAGGAATCTGCTTCAATAATGCACTAGGTTTTGTTGTCCATTTGGCAACGGCATTACAACGCTGTGAGAAAATAGACTGGTTATTGATGGTAGAGCTGCACTGCTGGAGGCGGCGTAACAGTTTTACTGTTCTAATCGTTGAATTCTAGGTTGCAACTTTTTTTGCTTGTGATTGATATGTTATCTTGATGACACCGTATGCCCTAGGTTATAATTATAACTTCCCCTGGCAGCAAAATATCTTAGGTGTCTGGTAAATTTGGCATTAAGATTATGCTTCTATCCCCTTGCTTCTTGGGCATTGGTGTCTAAGTCTGCTGCTTCAAGGATTTCTTGTTTCTTCATGGTCTTTTCTTGGTCTTCAACTATTGGATTCCACCAAAGTTTGGTTTTATGTTTCTTCATTATAATTCCGCCCCAATTCAGTTGTTGCCATCACATGGTAATCCATGGTTATGATTTTAAGGTTTCCTCTTTTTTAGTTGATGCAATGCAACATTTGAGATGTTTTTCCTATACTCTCCTGCTTAATACATCATTTCCCTTTGCTCTGGCTCTATCCACAGGAACTCTAAGGTCGCGCCACTTTCTTCACTGCATACACGCATAAATAAGGCTTGTCCTCTATTCCCCGACTATGCCGCGAGCTCTCCAAGGAAGAGTCTGTGTAACTATAACTGCTTGGGCACTTTGGTAGATTCTGAAATTGTCGCTGCATCAGATTGGATTACTGTCACTGATCAAGCGCTCCTGCTGGCCAGTGTTATCCTTACCTATATGGCTGGAGTCATTCCATCCAAACAGTCCCTTGCAAATACTTTTAAAAAGAGTTCCAGAGAAAAACTTCGACCAGATCCTACCATTCTTGTCAGGTAGGGGCGTGATACCAATCATTTTTTAAGTTGATGCCATCATTGGTCCTCCATATTAATCAGGAGTCATGCATGTTATTAAATGCATTCTTGTAGAGGATATATTAAAATGTTATTTTGGTTTTCTTCCGTTCAAAATTTTGCAGTATGGCAAATGATAGTGATGGATTTAAGTCTACCTATCTTTGGGACATTGTGAGAGATAAACTTAAGGATTCTCTTAAAGCTATTGAACAGGGTAACATTGTTGAAAGAATGGAATCTGGAATGGGAAAGAATCGTGCGAGACAGCCTTTGAGTTTGTTTGCTATTTCTGATGGTTCGAGAATCCAGTTGCTTTCGTCATCACTTGAGCAACTTGAGGAACAGGCAAGCAGTTTATTTCATGTACAGCATTACTTTTTCTTTCATTTTTGAATGAAACATAATTTTCATACTAAAGCAAACGCAATACAACATTGACGGTAGTTTTTTGTAATAAGCCTTTCACACGGAAAGAAGCCTACGAGATCTATCATGTTTGTTTATTCTCATATTGTTAATCCATGAAATTTCCTTGATGGCTCAACAGGTGAGTAAACTTGCTGAGTTTTCCAGAATCGTAGAAAGAGCTGAATGGTTGACGACGTTCAGTACAATAATCCAGAAGGCTAGCCATTCCGATTGCATTTCTTGGATGGAGAAGGAATTCATAATGAAAAATTGCAGATCAGACAGGGTACAGACTTAAGTCATCATGTCTTCAATTTAAATAAAGGAGAGCTTGGCCAAACGAGCTCAGGGAATTTAATCCTATTTTCTTGTTTTCGTCAGGCAGTTATTGGCTCTATGTCTGAGAAGTTAACCAGAGATGACTGTATTTTACGAAATATAAGCAGACTGGGCAAAGTGGATCTATATGCAGATCTGCTGTACTTGCTCAAATTTGATTCTCTCAGGTGATGATTGTTCCCATACGCTAACATGATTTTTTTCTCTTAATATTGATCTCCTTCAACCATGTGTTGCATGTACGGTCCAAACATTCTACCGATAATACATTTTATTTCATTTGTCTTTGTTATGCCAACGTAAGGATTTGTAGGATTTATGCATCCTTGTAATTCCACAGGACCTTTTGAAATGGAGGCTGGAGCAAATGCTTTATGTGATTCTGAGAGTTTTCTCTCTGACTAAACCACATATTATGATGATATGATAATGTGTTGAGGATCCTGCTTCTATTCTAGGAAAAACTCTTCTTGGTGGTGTAAGATTCACCAAAAGAATCCGTAAATGAACAGTATTGACTACAATATGTGCTGTGTTTCCAGGGATCTGTTGATGCTACTTGTTTGCTCGTTGGTGTTATCATTGAATCTTTTAGTGATTGCGTTTGCAGGGAATGTGGGCATTATGACCAGAACTTGTTTGAGTTACATGGGGTTTCCGTGTTAGAAGACCTGGTAATCACTTTAGCAGATGGAATCGCAAGCATTTATCTGGAATGTATTTCTGTCGACAGTGACATATCTGATAAACTACCCCATTTGGCTTTCACTCCTTGTTCTTTGTCAACTAGAGCACTACAGAAACTACGGAATGAGGTATCTCTTCGTGCCTGTTCATTGCTTTGATGTCATACTCTGTTGCTTGAATAGTTGAATATTTGTGCATTTTCTGGCCGTGAGACTGTGACTTGCTTTTGGTGCAAGGTAGCAATGAAGCAGTGGTTTGACGAGAATGTTGAAGCTGTTGTATCAATGTATGAAGATCGTTTTGACCTGTGCACGCTCCCGAATCCTCTTGGTCAGGAACCAATCAAAAATGGCTCTGAAGAAAATATTTGGATAAAGAAGCTTTTTCTCCAGAGATCTGTGATCGCTCAACCTCAGCAACAATGCTTCGTGGTCAGCCATTTTTCTTTGACTGTGAAACGCACAAAGGAGCTAAGGGCCCTCTCAGGATGGTATGTGGAGCATAAGGATCCATTTCGTTCTTCTTTTGAGTACTACTGGTTGTAACCATGCCTACTGCTGCACTGCATTACCTATTTCCTGCAGCTTCATAAAATAGACAGTGAGTACAAATCTGGTTTATATGCTGATGCATTTTATCTGATCTTTTGGTTTCAGGAAGTACTATTTGAGCCTTGCATTGGAGTTATCAGATATTCTTACTCCGCTGGTTACTGCCACAGTAGCTCAGGTCAGAAACGCCATCTCGTTCTTTCTAGTGAGCTTGATTGGCCACTCCTTGGGACTCATATACACAGGGATAAGGCAATCCTTGCGCTGGAAGTAAGCTGTTGTATTGTTGCTTCCTATTCTTTTCCGGCGGCTATATATTCTCATGGTCCTCTTCTTCCTATTTGAGTTGGTGATACAATTATCCATTAAGATCTGAGAATGCAGTTGTGTTCCAGCCGTTGATTCGTTCTCCTGGTTGTTAGTTTTGCCTGATTTAAATATCGATATTGTTTTGCTCAAGCTTCTGTTTTATGAGCTTTTTGCCTATAAATTGGTTCGAGCACTCAGTTTTAGCCAAGGGATGATGATGAATGACTTGTACATGAGGGTTCACGCTCTGCGAATGAAGGCTTTGATTTTCATTTCCAGCAAATGACTTTCAGGCTCGAAGCAGGCGCTATTCCTTCTCCTCGAGACAAGCATCCATGCCATTATCAACTCGACCAAAGTTCCAGCTATTGACTAGTAATCACAGCAACGCCATGGTATCGGCAGCTTTGCATTGTGGACAAGTCGGTCGCAGTGTTGGCACGGATCTTTGCATGCCTTATTTTGCTGCCATTTCAAGCAGAAAGGAAAGTTATATTTCTCTAATCATCTTCATGCCTAATCAAAACTTTAAAAGGTACCTTATGGCTTAATCTCCCATCGCACTGTTATAGATAAACTCGGATCATATATCGTATCATTTTAAGAGATTTTTCAATGTATTTTCGTAATATGATTGCTT
>LIEC01011840.1:0-25720 GCA_001925005.1 Drosera capensis
TATATATATATATATATATATATTAAATAATGTATGAAATATATATTAAATAGTAACGAGCTTCCAAATATTAAGTTGCCATCAATACTTTGTTACCCTGAGAGGCTATAAGTCAAAACTGGACCATGTAAAAATGATGGCAACATGAGGATTTTGTCAAAGAAGATGATTATTACTAGTTGGGAAAATTGCAGCACCATGGATTCCTTCTCATCTGTCTCATTATCCCCATAATTCAAACCAAACTGTCATCATTTGCTTTCATATTCCCATGTAGTAGAACTAGATGATCCCTAATTAATACTAGCACGTATGGTGATTGATCTTGAGTCAAAGCAAGCTAAATCTATTGATTAGTGGGCTAAGATACTTTTTAACATAAAGGCGAATCACAGGCAGAGCCAACTTATGTTGTAGCAAAGAAACTGATCATTTTGTTGGTTAACTGAAGTTGCTGAACAAATTAACTAATGCCTGGATTAACTCTACACATCGATCGTCTCCTAGACCAACTTGATCAATTAATATATTTTTTTTTAATTATGCTGTTACATTACATTTTTCATAAGGATGACGGAGAATCAAAGAGATCGATCGATGATCAGTTTAGTCGTAGATACATGAAAGTTGATCATTCTGGAGTTGTGACTATTTGATCCGCGATTAATGGGGTCATCGAAGTATAGTAGAAGCGAAGAAACGATGCTGGAGTATAGGAGTAGAATGCCCGGGGATGAAGCAAGGACAGGATTTTTTAGGGGGTCAATGAGATGAACGATTAAGTCCTTTAATTTCGCGTTGGCTGAGTTGAGGAGCCCAATGATGTCCTTTAATGATCATCAACTTATCGTAACTAAACAACATTAGAGATACAAATACAACTCGTTACAACTCAACGATTCGGTTTATATTAAGACATATTTATACGATTCAGATCTTCTGATATAACAACCCGATAATGGGACATCCTATGGTGGAGAAGCCATCAAAACACATTAGAATAATACTCTGATCCTTACAAAAAGGATCGAAGAAGCATGCGATATTCCAGCTACCCATGACAAATACATGAAAACTTTTGCAAAGGACACCAACGGATTCTTTCCACGAATGTGATATGTAGAGGTGTTTAATAGCACTTGTCAACAAACAAAAATTTGGTCTGTCACCTAACTCACTTAACCAGTGATTTGTGATATTCTCATTCTTCTCCATCAAATCGCGTAACATTAGTTGATTGTATGCATTATTAATTAATGATTCTACACCTTAAACTTGAACCAAACGTGTGAGATATTTTCTATTATTAGCTATATTTGATCATGTTTATATATAATGTGCTTAACTGTGACAACACTATTTTTGTTTGTGATCTTTAACTTTTCGAGTATAAGAGTAAAAGCTACCTGTTCCGCAACTATCATTTACTCAAGCATGTATTTCATCAGGACATTATACATATTATGATACATCGCATATATATATATATATAACAAGTAGATATTATGAATTCCAAGCTTCTGATCTACCTAGTCTATGAATTTTGATACTTAGGCGCAAAGACGCATGAAAAATGATCAAGTTTGGTGCAACAAGAAATCTACCCTAGCTCGTTTTATAGTAACGTGAGTGGCTTTTTTCTTCCATTTTCTTTCTTTACTTTTAAACGATCGCCTCACCCACCCAAAAAAAATTAAAATATAACGAAAAAAAAGTAAAATAAAGGAGAAGTCGTGCAACAAATCCATTACAGCATGTTACTGAGCTAGGGTGGTTGATGGAACAAAACACTGTGCATATTATAAGAAAGTAAATAGAATAATTGTACAAGGGAATGTGGTTATGCAATCTCATATATTAGAAAATCCATATAAGATGAGCATGTAATCACATCATCGAGATGTATTACACGATCAATAGTAACAGAGTAACAAAAGATGAACATGATGTAACCAATGGTTGTTCCCCCATTATATCAATGGACCCTCTTTGACATTGAATTCGCATAATGAGTGAGTTTGTCACGACCTACGTAGCCTTTTGTGACAGTGTTTACATGTCTATTGATTCTAGAGAAACGTTCATTTCTTTTATATAAGTGCAGTGACATGCTTGGTTAAAATCTTCACATTTCATCACAAGACGAATCCATGACTTTCAACACGGTATAAGAACAATATGACTTGGATCGTGCTTTCATCGCAGAATGTGACAGGTTTTGGTATTTCACGATTACATTTATTTATTTTTATCTCATTCTGTGACATGTATATATTCATTTAGGGTTTACTTGTCTAGACTAAATGTAAATGATCACTTTTGTTACGATAGCCAATCTATGACATAATCCTTATTATAAAATATTAAAATTTATCTTCATGTCAATTTAATTACAACATTTTTATTATTATTTTCAGTATAAATATCTTTTTTATTTTTTTCTTATTTGATAATGAATTTATATTAATCTAATCGAACTACCCCATCGTCTTTTTCCTCCTTTTCTGTCATTCTTTTTTCTAAGCCCCACTATTTAAAAAAATTAGTGTTTGTTCATCAAATTCCATATAAATTCAACACATATAAAAACTTAAGACGAATGTAGCCTTAATCATTTAAAAAGCATTCCTACTCTATGTTACTTTTGAAATTAGAAAAAATTCAAATTAGATTTTTATTGAAAAATGTCAATCAATCACCCTTCATCTTATCTCGCACCAATGTTCTCTTACAACCTCTCCAAAAGTTCTCACCATATCCATTTTCTCTCAATTTTTTAAGATAATTTGTTTTTATATATAAAATTAATTAGTCTTTATTCATATCAAAGTTTGGTATCTTTGATACTAAATTTGATTGATATTATATTAATTATAATGTTTTATATTTATGGTTATATGTATCGTAATTAATTTATGTTGAGTTTTATTTTTTATTTTATTTTTTATCTATTTGATTTATAATGACACTTCATTTTCTATTGCATGTGCTCTTTTGATATATATATATATATAAAAATAACTCATCATTTATCTCATTTGCCTCTTTAATGTATTAATATTTTAGTTATGATAATTCTACGATGAAACTATTTTATTTTAAGAATAAATGAAATTCAAATATTTAATCTTTTTTTTGTATCACTATCAAGAAATTTATTTTATAAATATATTTAAAGCAAGTTTGTATTCCTTGGTATCGAATTTTTGGTTTGTTCTGTTATCAGTTAATAATAAATCATATTTATGATAATAGAATTAATCTATTTTCTTTGTAATGATATTTTTTTTGTCAAATATTTTATTGATGTGACACGTGTTAAGAAAAAATAATAACAACAACCCATGATTAAATTCATTGTCACTTGAATGAGTTAGTATAACAATATAGATAATCTTATGGTGAAATTACTTTACTTGAAAATTAAGTGAAATTCATATGATTAGTCATTGATTTTTTCTAACATTGAAATGCATTGTTTAAAGTTCATGTTTATATATATATTTTTTTTTCGATGTATTTTTTAAAGTTCATGTATTTTTATATATATTTTTCTCATCGAAAAATGAAAAAAATATTGATTATTTAGGTTTGAGGAAGGAAAATATTACTTAGAACAATATCAAGGACTATTTGACAATATTTATTTTTATTTTGCTATAATAAATGAATAGTTATATATATTATATTCAATATAAAATTACATGAATTGTGAATATAATTGAAAACATTATAAAACAATAAAAAAAATATCATGTAAATTATTTTAAAAAAGATAAAAATAAATTTGTATTATTGTAACAAGAAAAATCAGATTGACAAATTGTTTTGTTAAATGCAATTGTAATAAACTAGAAAAAAAGACCGAGGACAAGAAGAGACTTGTAGAGGATGACCACATCCTCTCCTCTCCTCTCATCATCATCATTCTTCACCTCTTCATCAGATCTTGCCTGTTTTCCTCATCTGGGTTCCATTGAAACGGTGCGTTTTTCTCCATTGATCCTTTACCTTTCATCTCTTTTCCATCTAATTTCACCTGGGTTGATCTCATTTTCATCGCAGGAATCCTAGATTGATCGATCCATGTTGGATCAGATGTTGCAGAATCGAATTTGGGCAATATAGAAAGTTTGTATCTGATCCGAATTCTCATCTGGGTCTGCTCGATTTCGCCCCAAAAAGGTGAATTTCGTATTGGGTTGTGCTTGTTTTGATTGGATTGGATTGTTTGCTTGATGGGTAATCAATCAAGTTCGGATCCTTGTTGTATTAGTTCAGTGTTGATTATCTCTCTGGGGAGTTGATCGGTTTTTGCGGGTGCATTTGTGCTAATCTAGTGTTTGCATTTGGGTGTTTATTGGTGAAAATAGTGAAATGGTTGATTGGTGAATGAGTGGAGTGTTGTGATTGTGATGGTGCAATGTGGATTTGTTGCAGGGATGAAAATGGAGACGGATCTCGCCAAGCTTTTCGTTGGTGGGATTTCGTGGGACACGGATGAAATTCGCTTGAAAGAGTATTTCAAGCCGTATGGTGAAGTGGTGGAGTCTACGATCATGAGGGATCGAGTCACGGGACGTTCTCGTGGATTCGGTTTCGTGGTCTTCCGTGATCCTGGTGTTGCTGAGAGGGTTCTGATGGATAAGCACATGATCGATGGTCGAACAGTGAGTCCATTTTTCGCTATCTACTAGTATGCATTGTCTTTGATCTATACGTGGAAGCTTTTTTATCAATGCATTTGCTCGCCTAAGTTTCAAATAAAAATGCATTTGCTTGCCTATATGCATTTGACATTGGATGCATGAGTCATTGTATATGAAATGTGGATAATATTTGAACCTATCTAATCCAGGTTGAAGCGAAAAAGGCTGTCCCTAGGGATGATCAGCAGCATGTTGTTAATAGGAACATTAGCATCATTCAAGGATCTCCTACTCCTGGTCGAACGAAGAAGATATTTGTAGGAGGTTTAGCATCCACGGTAACCGAGAGTGACTTCAAGAGGTACTTTGAGCAGTTTGGTACAATTACGGATGTTGTGGTGATGTATGATCACAACACTCAAAGGCCAAGAGGGTTTGGCTTCATCACATATGATTCCGAGGAGGCCGTGGATAGGGTGTTGCATAAGACATTTCATGATCTCAATGGAAAGATGGTCGAGGTGAAACGTGCGGTTCCGAAAGAGCTATCCCCTAGCCCTAATCGAAGCCCATTAGTAGGATACACTTATGGTTTGGATAGAGCAAGCACTTTGATGAACAATTATGGTCAAGGTTACAATCTGAACTCCATTGGTGGTTATGGAAGATTCAATCCGATTACCAGTGGTCGAAGTGCACTTCCTCCTTTTGCAGCTGGTGGATATGGAATGGGCTTGACTATGCAACCAGGGTTCAGTACTAGCTATGGAGGAAGTTCCAGCACTCCTGGCTATGGACGTATTTTGGGTCCTTATCTCAGTGCCAACTCAAACCGGTATCCGTCTCCAATAGGATATAATGTAGGCAACTCACGAAACGACTCACTGTTTAACACATCACCCCGGACCGTCTTTAGAAGTGGGTCTTTCAACAATGTCAACAGCCCATCTGGTGACGGTGCTATCTTGGCTGCTGGAAGCGGAAACTTTTATGGTTCCTTTGGAAATAGTACTGGAGCTGGAGTTGATTGGGGATCATCTCCTGTTGGACCACAAAGTGGCAGTAGTCCTTCTAGATATATAGGCAGAGATCTTGCTTATGGTTTAAGAGATGTCAATGGCAGATTAGAAGGTGGCAATCACGGGAGAAACAATGGCAGCATTGCCTCGGCTGCCTCAGCATCAGCATTTGCTGGATCAACTGCTAATGTAGATACAGCCTATACGGAGCTATATCATGGTGGCTCACCTTATGGAGATTCGACTTGGAGAACTTCGCCTTCTGAGCTTGACTCCGGTTCATTTGGTTTTAGACTTGGAAATCCAGCTTCTGATGATGTTTCTAAAACTTCAGAGGAGTATATTGGAAGCTATAGTGTTACAAACAGACAGCCAAATAGAGGTAATGGATTTTGCACTTAAATTTTATTTTGTTGATAAATTTAAGACGCTCATCCTTTGGTTCCTACTTTTATTACTCTGATCAAGAACGATAGTCTTTTTGCTTGCATGTGATATTTCTTTCAACGTGTGAAATTCTGTGGTGTTGCAGAAATAGTCCTGGTTTTTTCATAAAGGTTGTGGTTCTTAGATCAAAAATTGTTTACTCCAGCTAATGTTGAAGTGTCATGCTTATAGCGGGATCTTGGAGAGGCGGCTGCCTAACTAGCCTTATTCGTAAAAAAGGGACTGTTTCCCCTGAGAACCTGTGTTTGCAACATTTTAAGATGATTTTATGACCTATAGACCAAGCTCGTCATGCGACAGTATAAGCATGTCATCAGAATTAAGGGATTCTTTCCTTTTCATCTAATTTGCATTATCGATCAGCTAATTCTACTCACCTAATCAAGCTGTGTCTGAGTTATTGTGGCATCTTGCATTGCTAAACCCTTGTTTCTTACATTCTTGTCCCTGCATTTCAGGGATCGCTACATAGGACACACTTTTCCAATATTCAGAAGGTGATCTGTCGGAAGAATTAAGTCAAGTGCTCGTGACGAGCGACACAACTCATACATAGTCCACTGTCAACTCGTCTCAACCCGAGGAAATCAAAATTCCAGATCTACTCCTGGCTATGCATATGAGAGTTATATGCAAAAGTTTAATTGAGGGAAGTGTTGAATGTTTTTTCTTTGAATTTACGGTTTGAAAACTTTGTCCCTTACAATTTCATCGAGTGAGAAGTAGAGTCCACAACAGCGGGATGTAACTCAGATGCTTGGGATTCATCTGCAGCAAGGGAGCTGATAGTAGCTAGTGTTGCGAAGATTGTTTAGACATTCGGAAGAGGTGCTCATCGTCACGGCTTGTTATATATTTTTTTTCTTTTGTTATCTAAATTCTGAAGGCGTGTGATTTATGATTGAGGTTTTTTTCCTTCTAGTTTACATGTGTATGCAATAGAGGGGATTTGCTACACTTGATTCTCAGCAAATAAGAGCAAATGTATCTGTTGATTGTCTTCCGGACGAAAATTTATAAGCTTGAAGAAGCCTGTTTCGATGTGGTCGGCTTCGGCCTTTGGGTAGATATTCATCAAATGTGTTCGATGTTACGGTTCTTTTTCTTTCATGTTCTTCTTTTGTGATTGTGAATGCTTTTGCTGCAGCTGTGACAAGGGACACTATTACAAGATGATAGATGCCAGAACTGAGAATCATCCAAATCTTGTTTTATATTCTGCTGTTGAACATATGAACACTTTGCTTCCTGCCAATCCCAACATATATAGCTAATTATCAAACTAATCCCATCCTTAAATTATTTGAAGATACATTCATGGTACATTTTTTGAAAACAAAATAATCTCCTATAGCGTAATGACTAGAAGATACATTCATGGTACATTCCTTTAAAACAAAACAATCTCGTATAGCGTAATGACTAATCAAAATCATGTCATTTATTCATGGTAGCTTTCGCTGGAATGGGAGAGTATACAATAAAACAGACGATTGATCCATAACCAATTGCATTATGTCTCGGGGTTTAGTCATGAGGTCCATTCATACACATGCTTTTCTCAGAGAAAATCAAGGTCCCGTAAACCAATTTCTTGGTTGATATGAGAAATTTTATTTAAAAAATACATTCCATGTACTTCAGGAGTGCTAATTACCCCCTCAACGGTAAAATCCCCTTCTTCTTTTTTTCCATTATTCCATAACTACCTTGCATGGGGTGAGGTATGAGATGTGGAATAATTTGATGAGCAATATGGATAAGTGGCAAGGGTTGAGGATATATTGGACTTTTCCATATGGGATGAGAATGTAATTATTTGATATGACACTTATATTGATATAAAGTTGACAGTATGCAATGACGATCAAAAATAGTTTTTTTTGTAAAATTTATTGTAAAATATCAATGATTATGTAAGTTACGTATTTCAACCTAATACATGTTGCGGGACGTCAGACGTGTTTTGATATGAAAACGAAATTTATATTTATATATATAAAATAATACAAATATATATATATGTTGTATTTGTTTCGGGACGGAGAACGTATATAACATTGCATTATATCTATTCATAAATAACAATATGTATATAAACATAAAACTCATTACACCATAATAAAATTCAAATGAAGAGTATCACAATATTGTCCAAAGAGCCCAATTCCATACACTTCGACAAGAGTTTTCTATCACAGCATCTAATAGAACGGCTCCAAAACAACAATTCAAAATAATTCAAGCCCTACCCTACACCGCAACGGTCACTTTTCTCCCTCTCTCAACCCAAAACGCTCTCTCTTCTCCTCTCCTTCTCATCTCACTTCATCTCTCTCTCTCTTCAAAACGACTCATCGACTCTCGACTCTCGACTCTCGACTCATCGAATCTCGACTCTCGTCTCATCGCACTCCTCTTCGATAATGGAGACGCAAGATTACAGATCCCTAGTCAAATCCACCTTCACCAAACCCCAACACCGGATCAGGTGGTCTAAATCTCACCAGATCGTCGACGAGAACACTCCTCCCCCAGATCCGAACATCCAGAGCCCTGGATCTCGAGTTTCCTTCCCGGATCATGTGAAACCGAAGCTCGAAGGGACGGTGAAGTCAGATCAAGAAGTTAGGGCTTCGGATGAGGAGAGGAAGGAGGTGGCGGATACTGATTCGGCGGTTAAGGTAATGTGAGAAGTGAAATGAAAATTGGGATTTTAGGTTTGAGACTTTGAATTGGTGAGATTTGATGTGATGTGTTTGTGTGTGGTTTGTTTGTTTGATTGGTTAGGTTGTGGTGAGGTTTAGACCTGCTGGTGGAGGTGAGAAAGGATGGGATCGAACAGTGAAGAAGGTGTCGGAGAAGGATATCAGGGTTGGGGATCGAGAATTCAGTTTCGATTCCGTCCTTGATGCGAGTTCAGGACAGGTTCGTGGATATATATATATATATATGCGTGAGTTTACGCTGGATTGTGTGCGATGTTTTCATTATTAGTGCTTTGGTTATCGATGTCATTAATTTGAAGGGGAAATCAGAGAAGTTTATTGATGTTGACATGATAATTCTCCGTTTGATCTGCAAATTTCAAATGCAGAAACCATAACAATTACGCTGATTGATGTAATCACTTAGTGGTATGGGGTAGTCTGAATCGTGATTCTGTTTAGGTTTTTATGTAGCTAGATATTTATAAACTTGGATAAATTTTATCGTGAAAACTAATCATAGAATAGGGATTTAGAACTCTTATTGACCTGTATTGGTTTGATAATGAAGTGATTGTGCAGTTCCCTTTTTTTTTTTTTTTTTGAGGATATTTGTTGTGGGAATATAGTTTGGTTGCTTTAGTATCATTCGAGATATACTTCATGTTAATTGGTTTAAGTTAGATCACCCGGTTAGTGTTGGTGAGGTCAAAGGTGCTTCCAGTGTGTCATTTTGTGGGGCGGAATGGAATTGACGATTGAGATGGCCTGCAGTTAGGAGAAGGGATATTTTAATCTGTTAAATTTCATTTGGAAATTACTTGAGATACTATCATGCTCCATTACTCGTGTTCTGTAACATGATTTACTTCTTTCTTGATTTTATCAGGAAGATGTGTTCAGGCTGGTAGGTGAGCCTGTAGTGAAAGATGCACTAGCTGGCTACAATGCCTCAGTATTGTCATATGGGCAGGTGATCTTTATATCGGCTTCCAACTTTTTTGTTTGCAATAATGATGATTGTTTGCTTGACTTGAGTGCCATTATGTACAAATTGTTGTAGACTGGAAGTGGCAAAACGTACACAATGTGGGGTCCTCCAAGTGCGATGATCGAGGGTCATTGTACGACTAGTCAACAAGGGATTGCACCCCGGATCCTCCAAATGTTATTCTCTGAGATTCAGAAAGTATGCTCTAATTATCCACTAAATTACAAGATGGAAATGAGCGTACAATAGTTATTAGTAATTGCTAAGTTTCATGGTTTGTAGGAAAAGAGCAATTCTAATGGAAAGCATATAAACTATCAATGTCGTTGTTCCTTTCTTGAGGTAAATTCCATCAACTTCAGCTGCTCTTTACAGATTGCTGTTTGTGTGTGTTGTCATCCTTTTTCTTGTTAACAATGCAACAAGGTATATCAATCATTTGGCAGACATGCAATGGAGAGATAGGAGACCTGCTGGACCCAATGCAGCGTAACCTTGAGGTAGCTAGCAATTTTTCCAATTGGTTTCATCTTGTGATCTATGGTTTTTATGGCATCTCATGCTTAATGTAATGAAACTGTTAACAGATTAGGGATGATGCTAAAAATGGATTTTATATTGAGAATCTCACTGAGGAATATGTTACAAGCTGTGACGATGTAACTCAACTTCTTATCAAGGTATGTTGTCTATGTCTTCAAGCGTGCATTTTTTTTTCACAGCTTCACCTGACTCATGCCTACATAATATATTGCAGGGACTGTCAAGTAGAAAAGTTGGCACTACTAGCTTGAACTCTAAAAGTTCCAGATCTCATATTGCTTTCACTTGCGTCATTGAATCTTGGAGCAAGGTACTTCTCTTGAAGCTATTTTCCAAGGAAAAAAAGAAAAGAAATAATGTCCATCTCTGGTTCTATCCTTGACTTTCACCTTTTCTACATGTTTATTGTACGATCAACTATCTAAGTATATCAAGAAGAGCTTGCTTGTGTTGGTGAATTTATGTACATATTTATTCTAAATGTAGAAATTTTCTATTTGTTAATGTTTTACATCATGGAACAAAATTGTTGAATTTGTCAAATGTGCCGATGTTTCGTACGTTTTATTGTGGGACTAAATGAAGTCATTACTGATTGAGCCATCAATTTCAACCTTTTATTTTTTCTACTGGACCACATACTACTGGTTTAAACATAGAATTTTTGGTTTATGGTGGCTTAAAGACAGATTAATTACCACTATGGGAAAATGACAAAGGACTTGCAATTCAACTTCAGATTCTGATGCAGTCTCCATCTACATATGAAGAAATACTAAAAAGAAAGAGTATAGTACTATCACATGCTTGTATCACACCTTATTTCTGTGGGATGTCACGATTTAGGATGCACCAAATAGCTTCAGCAGTTCGAGAACAAGCAAAATCAGCATAGTTGATCTGGCTGCAGTTGAACAGATTAAACATGAAGATACTAGCAGGGAGCTCAAGAGACAAGGAAAGGGCGTGAAAAAGTCCCTGTCACAATTGGGGTATGATAATAAGAACTTGAACATTTACCATTATACTACGGGTATTGCAATGTTTGTCAGTCACTCATTTAGGATATTATCTGTGATTCATTTCTCGTCTTCTCAAATCTCGAGTTTTAATAGCTTCTTTACCTGTATCGCTCTCTCATCACATCTCTTAACTTTTATGCAAAAGTGCTGCAGAGGGTTCTCTTATTTGTTTCTTGTGCCCATTTGACATTGCCACTCACCACTGTTTGAACCTAACCATGGTAGAGCTTTGAATTAATTGTTGATGCTTGTTCCTTAGAGTTGGTTTTCAATGCGAATCATGAAGATGTAACTTGAGTAAGTGATTTGTTTCCTTTCTTTTGATTGTTGCATGCCTTTGCTTTACTTGGAGCTTTTTTTACTATAAAAAAAGAAAGAAAAGAAAGTATGTTCTGCCACATTCAGTATGTTGCAGCGATGTGATTTGTTTCCTTTCTTTTGATTGTTGCATGCCTTTGCTTTACTTACTTGGAGCTTTTTTTACTATAAAAATAGAAAGAAAAGAAAGCAAAGTTCTGCCACATTCAGTATGTTGCAGCGATGTGATTTCTCTCTATGCCTGATGCAGCTTGGGTAAGACATTTAATCTAAGGCAAAAATCTTATATATATATATATCTTGTTTTTTTGGCAGCCGCGTGGTGAGCATGTTAGCTAATGGACTTTCACCAGAAGATATTTCCTACAATGATTCCTGTTTGACTCATTTGCTACGAGAATCACTTGGTGGGAATGCTAAACTGTCCGTCATCTGCACCATATCATCGGACAAGAGGTATGAAAAAAGATGCCTTCATGACGCCTCTTTAGCACTCATATTTTGCCTCAATTGTGATGGTTCAAAAAACATAATAAACTGATGAAAGACTGAACCAAACTGTTGTTATCATGTAACTGAAAATCTCACTGCTGACCCTGATATCAATTATCCTCTCATCCTTGAATGATGGTTCCAAACTGATGCCTTCATGACGCCTCTTTAGCACTCATATTTTGCCTCAATTGTGATGGTTCCAAAAACATAATAAACTGATGAAAGACTGAACCAAACTGTTGTTATCATGTAACAGAAAATCTCACTGCTGACCCTGATATCAATTATCCTCTCATCCTTGAATGCAGCAATCTTGGTGAAACTGTGAGCACTCTGAGATTTGGTCAGAGAGTAAGATGCATACGAAACAATCCAGTCATAAATGAGATAACAGAAGACGATGTCAATGACCTTAGCGATCAGATCCGGCAGTTAAAGGTACATAACTAGCTGTCGCTTATTGTGTTCTGCAAATGTGTTACTGATAGGATTCAGAATATGAGGCTTAGGTGCTTCTTATCCTTGCAGGAAGAACTTATAAGAGCAAAACTGGATGTGTTCCAAGCAAGAGATAGCAGCGGACAGTTGAAAAGGCAAAGTATACGTGAAAGCGTGAACAAATTGAGAATCAGCCTTAACCGTTCCTTGTTGTTGCTCTCAGTTGATGATGACTCCGAAGAAAGAGTTAACCCTAATGAGGCTGATGTGACAGAGCTATGCAAGGAGCTTGATAACTTGCGTAGATCCTGTGAAGAGAACCCTGGAGAGTTTGAGGACAGCATGAACTTTGCTTCCGCACGAGGAAGTTCTGATACATACTTTACCAGTGAACATGAAAGAAACTGCCTGCACGAAAGCATTGAGGTCGATTCTACTGATGTTTCTGCTCAAAGTGCCCCAAGAGAAAACGCACAAACCATGATCGTAGAAGAGCCAATCCTGTCAGAGTCTCCAAAAATGAAAAATATCGAGAAGAAAAGCCTAGCTTGTGCATCTGTTCCTCGAGGAGAGCAAATTGGACAAACTGAACGTACCTCATTGCGTTCAAGCCGGATCTTTTCGGGCCCTACTCAGTCCTTAGCTGCTAGTCTGAAAAGAGGCTTGGAGATTATTGATTATCACCAGAGAAACTCACAGCTGAATAAATCATCAGTTGCTTTCTCATTCCAGCACTTGACCCTGAGACCTTCTCCAGTTGTAGACGAAACAAATGCTTCTGTTCAAACACTTTCTCTAGATGGATCACTTCCCTCTGCCCTTCTATGTGGCTCGTGCAGACAGAAAGTCGAAAATGTCTCCCGTGGTCTTCAGTCCAGCTCGCAGACACAAATGGTTGATACAAATGGACCAACGGATTCTGACGGCTCAACCATGACAACATCAGAGGTAAATAGTACTTTGATGAATATAAAGCCTTTGAATTCTCTAATTGGATGCACCATAAGTTAAGGTATTTCATTTCTCAGAATGCCGGGAAAGCAGTTGCTCAAACAGACAATACACTAAAGGAGTTGGACAGTGTTTGCAGTGAACAAGCTGCTAAGATTGAGGAGCTCAATCATCTGGTGATGATCTGTGTTCCTATAATTGCTTTTGTGTCGGATTCTAAATTCCGCTTGTTGCTGATAATGGTTTGACCTTGCAGGTGGAGCATCTGAAAAAGGAAAGAGAACTCTTGTCGGTTTCGAAAATAAGCGAAGATAAAGTGAGTGATTGTTTTTTTCACAACCGAACTTTTATTTCACCAATTTTCCTTGGTCAAGATCTTTCGGTAGCTAAAATCTTTTCCATAAATGAAGGACTGTAAATCGAATGAAGTTCAAGAACTGGAGATGATTGAAAAGAAGAGTGACATGCTAGATTCTGAGCAAAGAAGCATATCATTTGATGTAAACGAGAAGGAAGAACTTCTCAAGGAAATCAAGAGCTTGAAGAGTCAACTGCATGCATATAACGAATCCACTCCAAATAAGTCCATTGAGAAAGTGAGGTCCTCCTTGCTGTCACGATCTATTCAACTGCGGAAAAGTATGTGTTTTCGGGATAACAATGCTGAAGAAATGGAAAAGGAAAGAGAGAGGTGGATAGAGTTGGAGAGTGAGTGGATCAACTTGACTGATGAACTGAGGATTGACCTTGAATCCCTCCGGCAACATTCAGAAAATGTCGAGAAGGAACTGGAGTTAGAAAAGAAGTGCACTGAAGAGCTAGATGATGCACTTAAGAGATCGATGCTTGGTCATGCAAGAATGGTGGAACACTATGTAGAGCTCCAAGAGAAGTATAACTACTTATCTGAGAAATACAGTAGAATAATGGTGGGAGTCGAGGAGGTGAAAAAAGCAGCTGCTAGAGCAGGAAGTAAATGCAGGGGGTCTCGTTATGCCAAGGCGCTTGCCACTGAGCTTTCAAATATGAGGGTGGAGAAGGAGAAGGAGAGGGAAAGGCTGAAGAGGGAGAATAGGAGTCTCAGAATCCAGCTTCAGGATACTGCTGAGGCTGTTCATACTGCTGGGGAACTACTTGTTAGACTTAAAGAAGCCGAGGAAGCAGCTTCTGTCGCTGAGGTATGCACTTCTTGAAACTTTTTCAGATGATGATATCCCTGAGCATTCAATTGTGAAACTTCTAGCTGTTAGTCAATGCTTCTTGCAAAACTTCTATCTGAATCGAGTGTCACATATATGTACCAAAGCAGGACTTGAATCCCTGAAATTTTGCTTAAAGAGTACAGTTGATATCTTTACTTGGCACCGTGAAAAATGATCATTGCTGTGGACTGCATCGAAATGATGTTTCTGATTATTTGCTTTGTGTTGCCAACTTCTTGCAGACGAATCTAGGCAATGCTCAGGAAGAGAATGTCAGGCTAAAGAAGCAAATAGAGAAGCTGAAAAGGAAGCACAAAATGGAAATGGTCACCATGAAGCAGTACTTGGCAGAAAGCAAGCTGCCGGAGTCTGCACTGCGAGCAATGCATTTCGAGGAAACAAATGCAAAAACCAGAATTTTCTCGGAGCACAATGACGATGATGATCAGGCATGGCGAGCCGAATTCATGTCATCATACCATGATAACGATTGAGTTGAATCGGGTTGCATCCTGTAAAGCAGAATATCGATCGTGCTTGGACCCAACTTGGATCCACGATTACCATACCATTCCATGGAAACAAATGCAAAAACCAGAATTTTCTCGGAGCACAATGACGATGATGATCAGGCATGGCGAGCCGAATTCATGTCATCATACCATGATAACGATTGAGTTGAATCGGGTTGCATCCTGTAAAGCAGAATATCGATCGTGCTTGGACCCAACTTGGATCCACGATTACCATACCATTCCATGGAAACAAATGCAAAAACCAGAATTTTCTCGGAGCACAATGACGATGATGATCAGGCATGGCGAGCCGAATTCATGTCATCATACCATGATAACTACTGAGTTGAATCGGGTTGCATCCTGTGAAGCAGAATATCGATCGTGCCTCGGACCCAACTTGGATCCACGATTACCATTCCATTGAACTTGTTGTCTTAGATAAGCGAGATATGTATACATAACTTTACTTTGAGAACAAGTGTAGAAGGTTGAATATGTGTGTATGACTATCAATGTGTATTTTCTGATTCGTACATTTCTGCTATTGGTTTGTCTGATAAGCTCAGCATCTACAAAATAAAACTGGCACAGGCAGAGTCTCCAATCTTCATGCTTCGTTTTTTGCTTCTAAGTTACGTCTACTATTTAAGTTATATTCCGTGTCCTACAAACTCCCATCTGTCCCGAAATGATGATACATTTTGTTTAAACCTGATTGATGTAACTGTTACAGTGACAACAAATTGGCTTGTATTTTATTTTAATTAATAATAAAGATAACAACTCAAGTAGTTCTTAAGGTGAATGAAATAAACTCAGAAATGTGAGATCCCATATCACATGCTCTTGGATTAAATTTTTCTTATCATTTTTTAATATTTTCATAAATGATAGTTAAGCTTAGTGCTTCTCCGTCCCCAAACAAAAAAAATATAATGTTTTTTTAGGACGTCTCGTCCCAAAATATAATATTTTCATCCCTTGATACTTTTTGTTAAGTTCCAAAATACATTTACCTTGTTCGCATTGTTCGAACCCCCCTCCTCCCCCAAAACACATACACACTCACAAACTCTTTCATTTTTGTATTTAACCTTATCAATATATCTCTTAATTGCTACAATGAAACCAAAATAACAAAACAAAAAAACAGGGGCACCTACTAAAAATTATCCATTCAAATAAAAACTCCATCAAATCAAAATATTATAATTTTTATTAAAGAAAGAAAAATATTTTAATTTGATGGGAAACATCCATTTTTGGATAATTAACCTCCCACGCTACGGCGACGTTTAGAACTGTCAGTTGGACAAACTAACTACACAAGAGGATAAAAGAAAAACACACACGAAACAATCTCTTCATTCCTCCGATCATCATGGCGGAAACCCCAGTTCCGCCGCCGATTCTGACCGCCGCCGATTCCGACTCCGACGACAAATCCACCGTGACCGTGACCGTGACCGCAATCCCTAACGGTGCGCCGGGGTGGGTGAGCATCCCAGACTCTCCTGCCCTTTGTCTCATCAGTTTCGCCACTGATTCCTTCGCCGGCGCCGTCATGGGCTCCGTCTTCGGATACGGTATAAATGCTCTCTTTTCTAGCCGTATCTGTCTTGTGTTGTTTGTATATGTTTTGAATTGGTGGTTTTGTGAATGCTGATGGATTGGGTTTTGAGTAGGGTTTGTGTGTGTGTGTGTGTGTTGTGGTTCGATTGAGGGGACCGTGGCGGAGTTTGTGATGTGGAAGAGTTGATGGGATGTAGTGTTGTTGATGTTGGTTGAAATTTGTTTAGGTTGAGGATTGTGTATTGTTGTTATGAGATGTGATAGTTGTGGACAAGATGGAGACGGTTTGTGTCGAGGGAGAGAGAGAGGAAGAAGGTGGAATTGATGTTGTAGATTTGAACACGGATGTGGTGTAGTGTAACGTGTGATGCGCTAGATGGATGCTTTGTGTACTGTTGTTTATGGCTTTCTAGGGGGGTTGACTTCTTGGTGCGTCTTGTTGGATTCATAGTTTTTAGATTAAGAAAATGAGGGACATTTAGATGGAGATGCAGAGATCGCATTGAACGTATGGCAGTCTGCGGTTAGTACTTTGGGTTATAGGAATGGAGGAGTGATGGAGCGAAAGGAAGAGGAAAAATTGTTGGTGGATGTATATTGAAGCTTATTTTTTTTAGTTGTTTATCCAAGCGATGCATATGGTATAGGTTGTGTAATGAGAATTCGTTGATGTCATGGATCTACAACAGGAAAGTATTTACCCAGGAAAACAGGTCATAAGACAATACCCTGGAAAAGGGCAAAGGTCTTTTAATACCGTATTTTAAGCAGTCAACCTATAGTATTGTGATTTGGGACTTATGGGTGTTAAAACCCTGAAGCTGTTTTTGTTTCATAGTTTTGGTCATCGACTCAACCTAACAAAAGAGAGAGGCATTTGAATTTTTTCTTTGGCTCAAGAAGAGACATCAAAAGCTTATGAGGATTATAAATGATTTGTTCCACTAGCAATATGGCATCTTCTTTTAGTGTACATATAGTTACTTCCTCATTCTGTATCAACTAATCCCATTCCATGGATCCAGAATTCTTCAGTTGCTCGACTTTTGCAGCAGTTCCTTTGACTACAGATGATCTATAGAATGCCTCTTTGTATCTCTCTGTGCTTGCATTCATTCTCATCTGATGTTGAAATGCAGGATCAGGATTATTTAAAAAGAAAGGTTTCAAAGGTTCCTTTGCAGACGCAGGCGCATCGGCTAAGGTGAGGTCTTACCTTTTAAAGTGTGGCTGGTGAGATTACTTCATCAGTATGTCAATTATGGTTCTCATTCAGTTGTTGCTGGTGAAAGACATTTGCAGTTTTGAGTGGTGTTCACAGCATGGTTCTTTGCTTGTTGAAGAAGTTAAGAGGAAAGGATGACGGTATAAGATTTCCGTTTAGCATTGTAGTAGCTCATAATTTTATTTTATATTTTTTCCATATCAAGTTTCCTGATTAAAAATAATTTTAATTTCTTTTCTTTTGTAAAGTTATCAACGCAGGAGTAGCTGGTTGCTGCACTGGTATTGCTTTGAATTTTCCAGGTCTCAACACCTCTTTCTCAGTCTAATGATTTCTAAAACTTGAACATGTGGGTTATCAAGCAATGGCGCCTATCCTTGCCTTGGGGTTCTGACTTTTTTCATTTAGAGCATTTCTGCAATTCTTTGGTCAGTCTTGATTTTCATGGTTATTATTTAGGGTGGAAATCTCCTGTTTCAACCAGCATGGTTTAGTAAAAGATTCTTAGCAAATTGAACGCTCTTCATTGATGGAAGATGATCCGACTCTTTGGTGTTTAAGATCATAATTACTAATTATGCGATGGTTGGGTAGTACTTTTCACATGAGTACCAGAACAATGCTTGCATTACCATAATATTAGTAAGATGAAGGAGATGATAATGGCGTGTTTTTGCGTAAATGTTAAGGTAAATGAATTGTCACGTTTTTCTTAATGTGTTGCCTTAACTTATAGACCAGGCCAGGATTACATTCAATAAGTTCTAGTCATGGCACATTTGAAGTTTTGGCATATAAAATTTCGGTAGGAAGTCTGTGCCTTGCTTTTAAATTGCGGATTATTATTTGGCAGGTCCACCTCAGGCTCTACTCCAGAGCTGCCTCACTTTTGGAGCATTCTCATTCATCATGGAAGGCCTCAACAAGCGTCAGCCTGCATTGGCACATTCAAGGTCTCTGCATGGCAGCCATAGTCGGGTTGATGCGCTTCCCTCCTTAGCAATCCCTCTTCCGAACGAGTTGAAGGCTCATTTCTCATCTTTCTGCGAGTCCTTGAAGAAATTTGAGAAGCGGAGTTTCTAGAAGTTTTTAATTGTTTGACAGTTCAGTAGCATTCTGTTTCCTGGTCTGCTAGTATGAACCATGCGAGCTAGCTGCAGCGGAATTTTGAATCTTGAACCAGTAATGTTTTTTTCTTGGTCACATGGATGCCTAGCTAGTTCTGCAAGTCGATGAGATTTCGAGCTTTTCTGAGTTTGCGCTGCTGAAATCTGCACCCACAAGTGCTTTGTTCCAGTTTCTATTGACAATGTTAACTGGTTTATAAGTTGATTCATGACCTTCATTGGATGAAATGAGCAAGTGTTCCTAGCCTTGGGAACGTATCACCTACAGAAATACTGTAACTAGTGAAGAATTTTATTAAAAAAAAATGTAGTAAGAAAATTGTAATCATTAGTGTGAAAATTGTCACTTTGTCAGATGTCACAGTTTCAGAATTGGCTGACGAGCATTTGCAAAGCTAAGATCGGTGTACAAAAAGCTCAACGTTTCTGAACTGCACTTTGGCTCACAAAACTAATGTTGTAAAAGTTTGCTAAATGAGCCAATGCTTCCTCATTATTATCACATACTTTCCAGAGAGACGCAAGCTCTTCTTTTCCCAGTGTTCCCCGACCTGAGCAATCATCAAGGAACTCCAATAGTTTTGAGAAAAATGAATCGTAGTTCATCAGCAGGAAGGGGACTGGATGCTTGGAACCTAATCGTTCGAGCTGAATCAATGTTAGGATCTCAAAGATCTCATCTAAAGTGCCGATACCTCCAGGCAGACCAACCACTGCCGTCTGATCTGATTCTTTGTTCCTCACTGCTGCGTCCACCAATCCGTGCTTCCTTGCAGAGAAAAACCTACATAGAAGTGAACCTTGCATGAGCGCAGAATGCTCCCAAAGGGACGACACATTAACCATACACAGTTTTAGCGACACTGCCAGAAAATCCGTATCTGAAGTCTGATGCATAAAATGAGCGATCTAATTGTCATTATATAAATGCTTTTTTCTGCTTCTACAGATCAATCAACGACAAAGTATTTCAACGACGAGGGTGTACCTGCAAGTAAGGTATGTCTCAGGAGCAAGGTAAGGATGAAAGTTCGTTGCCGTCCATTCGCCAGCTTCTTTCCCAATCTTAAATCCACCAACCGGCTTGCCTGCCTCTAATGCACCTTTAATCACAGCATCCATTAACCCAGGACCAGCTCCCGTCCACGACGTGCAGTCCAATAACTTTGCAGCCTGCACAACACCTACAAGTTCAATATTATAGATGGTTCGAGTGCATAAGCAGTGGTGAAGTAACTTGCCTCCTTTCCCAACTCAAGAGCCCGAGAGTAATGTGCGTGATCAGGTCCCAATCTTGAGGATCCCAGATAAACGATTCCCCTTCCTAGCCTGCGAATCAGTTCGTAACATTGTTCAATCTCTTTCCTCACCTTTTGGAAACGAGAAAGGTATCAGCATCAGTCATCAACACAAAGATTACATTATACACAACACTGAAATCAACATCAGCTGCTTCATGCTTGTAGCTCTACTGATTGTACTTTTCGCGTTTAGCGTTACATTCACAAGATTATATCTGATCAAATACCGCGTGCGACAATAATTCAGTCCACAGGGCCGCTATATATTCGTTTATGATATCTAATCAGCATACTTCAAATAGAAGAGGAAAAACCGTAGTCCAGAAAACAGCTAGAGCTGACCCTAACAAGGTAGTGAGAATCGAGATTCTAACTTGATCTCATAAAAGCTAAAACTATATAACCGGATAGATTTCTATGAAATAGTTGCATAATGGGACTACCATGATTAGCAACAAGATAATCAAAAACCTCCAACACAAATTCAAAGCAGAGCAAAAAAGACTAAGCTATAATATACCTCATAGGGGCTTGTTCTCTCTTGCGAATCAATCAACTCTCTTTTGCAGCAGCTGACTCCTCCAGCTAGATGCTTCACTCTCAGTGTAACAAACTTCTCAGCCTTGCAAGGCTGAAAATGGAAGCAATTTTTGGGAAAATTGATAGATGAAGCATGAAAAATCACTGAATTGGGCATTGCAAAACCCATTTGGAGAACACTCAGAGGTGAGTTGATTGCAAGAAAAATGAATGCATTCCCATGATTTATCCTGAAGGGTGACTGGATTTGAGCACCAGGCATCAGATTCTTGAAGCAACATGGCACGAGAGTTTTTCCATTTTGCAGCTATGAGAGCATTTGTCGCATCCATAGACCATAATGATAAGAACACTCAAAAAGTGAAGTGTAAAACGGAGAATGAACAGTCTAAAAAATATAAATAAAAATAAATAAATAAAACAAAACTCAAAAATCAAAAATATAAAATTCAGAATGAGAAAACAATAAATCGTGACGGTAAATAAAAGCATTTTTGTCAAAAAAATATATTAAAAATTTGGATAATTCCTAAAAACATATTGGACTCTTTAAAATTTCATTCAACACACTCAAAACACTAAATATATTTTATCTTGATAATTTTTGTTATTTTCGTTAAAAACAAATGAAATATTTCTAAAAAGATATCAAAAATATGAGTTGACTGTGAATTCAAGTATGAACCCAGTATCAGAAAAAATGTACAAGACCAATAGCATAAGTTCACCGACAAATTGCGCTTTTTAAGAACTTGAAACACATTTTTTCTTTTTGGGTTTAGTTTTCAGCCCACTTAACAATTAACCGGCCCAAAATGGGTTGAAGGACAAAATCGACATTTCCTCCTCTAGGGTTTCATATTAAAACCCTTCAACGTTTCCACTCATTGCCAGTGCCGTCGTCCCCATTTGCCATTGTCATCGAGAAACCCTAGTTTTCTGCGAGAATGGGTACTACTCCGATCCCTCAAATCGCTATAATTTGATCGCCGATTCATTCTATTCGATGGTTATATTCTGTGTTTGTGTGTTTTTGTGGAGTGGATTTTGATGGATTGTGACGATTTATGTTGTGTTTTTTTGAAGGGATTTCTCGTGATTCGATGCACAAGAGGCGCGCCACTGGTGGGAAGAAGAAGGCCTGGAGGAAGAAGAGAAAGTAATGCAATTATCGCGTTCCGATCTGATTCAATGCTTGCTGGATTGTTTTTTATTATGTCTATGGTTGATTTTTTTTTTATTTTTTTGGATTTAATGTTGAATCTTCATGTGAATTCTGCGTGGAATTAGTGAGTAAATTGTTGGAACTGATGGTTGTGTCGCAAAATTTAGTATTGATTAGTGTTTTCTCTGACTATTGTGAAAGGAGTTCCATGAGCTGAATTTTATAGGATTAATGGATTTTAATGGTCGATTTGGGGCAGAATCTGGTAGGTTAAACAACTTTGTGTCAATGGTTTTTTTACCTGTTGAAGGATCTAGAGAATCTTAATCTTAATTCTTTAATCCCAATTGAACTTCTGATGCAATCTGGAGAGTGTCGATTGTAGATCGTTCTAATCTCGTCATGTTGCAGAATCTCAATTTTGATGACATGAGCGTTGGAAATGTTTGCTAACTCATTATAATTAAAACGTTTTCTAGTTTACTAATGACGAATGGCTGTTGATTATCTGATGCATTTTTGTAATGAGCTGTTTTTGTTTGGTGGGATTTCCGGTTTCCCTGTTATGTGTCACTTCACATGCCATCAATGTATAATTATTTTTCATTGTGATCGTCTTTTTTTCATGACATCAGTGTCTTTTTTTCGTTATGGAGTTGTATGTAATATTGGAACGATCAACTTTGTCGCTGTAGGTATGAGCTCGGAAGGCAGCCTGCTAACACCAAGCTGTCGAGCAACAAGACTGTTAGAAGAGTGAGGACGCGAGGGGGCAATGTCAAGTGGCGTGCACTTAGGTTGGATACCGGTAACTACTCTTGGGGAACTGAGGCTGTGACTCGCAAAACCCGTATCCTGGATGTGGTGTACAATGCATCGAACAACGAGTTGGTGAGGACACAGACCTTGGTTAAGAGTGCCATTGTTCAGGTTGATGCAGCACCATTCAAGCAGTGGTACCTTCAACACTATGGAGTTGAGATTGGCCGCAAGAAGAAGGCTGCTGCTATTTCAGCTAAGAAAGAAGGAGAGGTATGCCACTCGTTTTGTTTCATCTTAGATGCTTTAATTGGGAATCATTGTCTAGTGTTGACTATATGCTGGGTGAATTTTCCCTTCATACTTCTGCAATCTTTTGTTATGGATCACTTGTGCGCTTCAAAACTAAAAATAGCTTGTTTGCTTGTGAGCTGAATGTTTTAAAATATTGCAAGGAACTGATTTTTTGGAAGTAGAACTAGTCTATGTTATTTTCATTCTTGAAACCTTGGCTTCATCGCTATTTATTTGTGAATGTAGGCTCATGCTATGACTTTTTTATTGCTCTTAAGTTATTAAGGCAGCTTGTTTCTTATATGAATAGCCGAATAGGCATAGTGATATAATCTAACTGAAAGGAAGTTTGTTGAGTGTGAACCTATGTGTGCAAGACTATGTATGCGGTGAATGGATTTTTTATTCCTGATGTTAAACGTTTATTCATTATGATATAGGAGGGTGAAACTACTGAAGAGGCAAAGAAGAGTAACCATGTTTTGAGGAAACTGGAGAAGCGCCAGCAAGGTCGCACACTTGATCCACACATCGAAGAACAGTTTGCCGGTGGGCGTTTGCTGGCTGCAATTTCATCTCGCCCCGGTCAGTGTGGCCGTGCCGATGGGTAAGTAAACATTAATACCCTCTTCTATAATTGTGCGCCACTACTAAAAGAATCTGAGCTGGTTTCTTCTCCATGATTTCCTGGTTTTCCTTTTGAATGTCTCGGATTGTACTGAACTTGTTGGCAATTCTACTAGCTATTTCTCGAGTCTGGATTGTGATCCTTTGAATGTGCATCTTCAGCTACTTGGGTATAGGTAGTAAATCTGACGGAGTTTTTGGCAGATATATCCTGGAGGGAAAAGAGCTGGAATTCTACATGAAGAAGCTCCAGAGGAAGAAGGGGAAAGCGGGAGCAGCCTAAATGTTGTGTTACAAACTTTTTGCCATTCCCTGTTTTGGATGTTCCTTGTTCTCTAGTTCTCTGTTCCATCGATGTTGAACCCCTCTCGGTTGCGTAGCTGCGATTCGAGCAATCAGTTAAACATTGTCATTTTCCTGCGTTGTTCTATGTATGGTACGCTACATGAACAAGAATTTAACCTTTTTGTGATTCAGAATTCGTTGAGATATTAGGTTGTTCTTAATCCTTGGATCAGGAGGATGGATGATGGTTCCTTTTGCCTGTTTCTTCGTTTTGGATTGTTTGCGACATTGCTTCTCAAATGTGTGGAGCTATTTAAATTTGAATTTGTCTTGTGTTAAATTTTTGCCATGATTTGTTCGGTGGTTACTCTTTTCACACACGATCTATATATGTTCTTTCCACTTGTCTTTGAAATATTTTAAAAACCTTAATCGACTTATCTAACCCTAAAAACATTTTAAGTAGAACAAGATGCATGGAGTGATTACCAATCCAATTTTGAGAACACATGATTTTACCATAAAGAGTGCTTGACACTAACAATGCCGAACGGGCACATAGCTTGGCGGAGATGCCCCTAATGGATGATAACAGTTGGGCATATTATACATGGCCAATGAGATACCCTCCTCTAATGTCGCATCTGCTGTTGTTTCGGTTGGAATCAAGCAACACAAATGATGTACCACTTCACAGCTTCGTCAAGGGCGGAGGAGCTTGTATCAATCTTTCCTCAATGTTGGACCCTCATATCCATATTTCTGCTTCAGGCGTTCTCTAACAAAATCGTTTCGAGCTTTAATTCGAGCCTGTTGAGGGGCAATGTTCTTGTGGGAGAGCTGAAGGCCGACATAGAAAAGGGAGGCGCCCCCAAGGAAACATGCGACGGTCATTGCTAGCTTCTTTGGTGTTGAAGGATAACATAAAACCATCTTCTGCACACTTGTATATGTATCTGCAAAGAGAAGAAAAGTCCACATGGAAAATTTGGAATCTGAGGACATCTAGCCAGGACTACCAGAAAATCGGAATACTAAGAAGGATTAACTGCTAGTAAAAATAATCGAAAACAAAGCGATGCATAGGCTTCGAATGGATGAAGTTCAATATCAAACAAAACTGAATACTGAGCGCTCTTTCATCTAACAGCAAGAAGAGATGTGCTGCTTCAATCATGGGGTGTTTGCCATCGAACTTGTTCCAATAAAGCAAATGCACATAACCTCTCAATCACAAAGGATCAGACACCAAAGCTGCATCGGCCACTATTAGTCGAAAAAATTACTTATACTTCTGGCTTGTGAAAAACCTCAAACTTCAGTTCAAACTTAAATAAGATAGTTACCATCCTGCTCAGTGCTCACCCTGTTCCTCAACTGTTGTGGAACCTAGATCATTTGCATTGCACATCGCTTGATACCAAAGGTGGAACAGTGCGCTAAGATTAAAAAAAGATGACATATATTCAAAGTTCTATGTACTTCCCATATTACTGCAAATAAACTGCATAACCATTGGCTCTT